>KL283518.1:10197-30807 GCA_000699545.1 Podiceps cristatus
TATCCCCCATTTCTTATGTGTACCCATAGGGTCAAAACAGACTGGTATATACTGGATGACATACTAGTAAGTCATTGCATCTGCTAACACTCTGGAAGAAGAAAAAGAATCTGAATGAAAAACAGAATTTTGTATTCGAAATTTTCAATTCAAACATTATATGTAAATACAGTCATAAATATGTATCAAATGGGAAACAGGTCTTCTATAAGATGTAAGGAAACCTGACAGTTTGAACACATTGAGTTACCCTGTAATAGATAAATGCAGGTAACAGTTCAGAAAGTTAAAAATAAAAATTCATCCAAAGATTAAACCTCTTCAGAAGACTCTGAAAAAGCTAACAAAAGCACTCCTGTAAAACATAACAAAAATAAAAATAGATGCTGCAGTTGCTGGATAAAAATACTGTAGATTTAATGCCTCCTTTGAACAGATGGCTCTAAAAACTTGAGATGACAAATTATGATTTGCTCAGCCCAAAAAGTCTTTCCAAAGGCTCTGTGAATCGTGGTAACACTGTTTGAGATGACCTTGAGATGGGTTTAGATATCCACAAATGAAAATATTTTGGGGGGAATTGGAAACAATAAGAGCAAATTAAAATAGGGAAAACAAAAGTAAATATTAGAGTTTGTGTAACCTAAGAATTTTACTAAGATTTAATTCTTGTACTGTGAACAAACTAGAAATAGTGGTAGGGGAAATAGAAGAAATCTTGGTTTAGATGTATTTTACTTGTTTTAATACAATGTCAACAATTGTGGCTAACCGGATGGTCACGTGAGGATTCAGTATTCCCCATAAGCTACAGCCCCTAGGAAGCTCAGCTTCACCAGAGGCTTTACGTTTATTTTCTGCTGGTCTGGCACTTTTGTTTCAAATATGGAGGCAGAGGAAGGAATGAAGTACCGATCCATATTTATTTTTATTTTCAGACGTTGTCCTTTAAAGTGCAAACTGTTTTCTGAATGTAAAAAAAATATATATAAACCACTTCTGAAGCTTTTCAGGAATGGATTCTCCAAACAAAATGATCTGTTGATAGGTTATTAGATAGGAATATTGTCCAGCAAAGCGCTCAATACTTACTCCCTAGCATCTATGCTTTGCTATAGGTCTCACCTTGTTCATGGATGCAAAGAGAACACAGAAATGCAGCCATGTTTCCCTAAGGAAAGGTAAGAATTAGGGACATGATTCACTTCTGTGTGGTTCCAGCCCTATTCTGCTGTAAACCCAGGTTGATATAAAGGCTGTATGAGACTGGAATAATTTCATGATGAAGGTAGCCTGTTATCTGCAAATTAGTAAGTAAAGAAAATACTTCCAGGTGCCCGCTTTATAAAAAAACACACTTGCATCATTAACCTCTGCCATGTATGGATTTTCTTATTTTCACTGTTTCCAATTAAATAAGCTGCAATAATGGTTGTATATATAAACAGCTTAATGCTTCTATAGCAACTATCTTTGTGAAAAAAGCTTTACAAGCATTAATTATTATTAATCATATTTATTATTCTTGTGCCTAAGGAATCAACCAATTTCATTGTGTCCAAAACTTAACAAGCTAAATTATTGAGACTGTGCTAGGATGAGGGCTGGGAAATCTTTAACTACTCTGTATGGATGCTCTGTATTATTCCTGAATTTTATCTTTTTTGGAGGGTGGTGGAATAGGGAGAGTTTAATTAACTTGGGAAATGATTTAGCTCCTGTTCTCCACTGGGCAGCGAGGCTCTCTTGTTGCAAGCTCTGATAGTTGTCCCCGTAAGCAGCCGAAAGCCCTGCAGCTCCTCTCCTTTTGCCCTCTGAGAGCTCAACATTGGTCTCTCCCTTCAGGTGGAATATAATAAGGGAATCAGCTGCTGTAATAAATCACACAGGCCTGAATTCAGTGCAAAGAGAAGAGATAAGGTAAGAAGTGAAAAGAGTAAGGTGAATCAGATGGAATAAATGGGTGTGTGAGACCAGAGGACGGACAGGTCTGGAACAAACCATCATTCAGCACAGGACACACAAAGTGCCAACAAAATTGTTCCTTATCAACTTACCATTTGCCCTTCCTTGGTTGTGAGGTTTGACTCTGCTTTCTGAGTCACATGAGTAAATAACTTGATGCCTTTTCCTATATGTTCACACCATTAACTGGAATGAAAAAGGCAGCACGGTAGAAAATGAATTGCCAGTGGGACAAAATGTGTGCTATAGTATATTACAGATGTGCCTTTCCTTGTTCACTAAGCTGCAGCATTGCCCTGCAATGTAAATATCTGAAATTAAAAGCAGACAAACTCTCTGGCAATGCATACTTTGCTTTTTCTATTTTAAGAACATGTGGAGAAATAATTCTCATAAGCAACTGCTTGTTAGTGGCAGCCACCCAGCTGCCATAAAAAAATGGGAGACAATGTATTTTCAGAACATGAAAATGGCTGTACTAATGAGTCAGGCACAAGTTCTGTCTTTGGATCTGTACCCTGTCTCTAGCGGTGGTCAAAATCAGATGCCAAGGGAAAGGAATAACAGGGAAATATGTGATATTGTTCTCACACTGCTAAATGTTTCGGTACAGATAAGAAAGTTCTCTGGATGTTTTACATCTGTCTCTGATGAGAGCTCAAGGTGGCTGCCTCTCATGGTCATGGTAGTAGTTTCAACACTCAGGTCCTCAAAATCCCCTTACTAGTGTTTCAATCAAATCTTTTGTGAAAAGATATGCCCACGATCCATTTAAATGTGCTCCCTGTCTGGGCAGCCGCATAAAAGCAAGATTCTTGAGTACAAACTGCTGTGTGAAGTAGTGTTCAGTATATGTTTTCTAAAAGGGCAATTTGTTCTAACTGGCCTGAGATTAGTGCATTTATTTTCTGAATAAATGTATAGTCAAGTGTTGAGGAGAAATGGCACCCTTTCTGATGGTTTATTAGTGGTGGGTGAACTTGTACAGCCTAATTTCAAACCCACTCTAGCTTTGTTTAATATAGACTGTAAAGAAGGGGACAGAAAGGTTGTGAGCTGAGTCACGCCTGGTCACTAAGTCTGCTCACCTGCGGGGCAAGGATAAGCCACGGGTCAGTTCCTCTGAGTCCCCTGACTCCTTTATCTGCCCTGTGCTTGATGGTCAGGTAAAAAAGTAGCTGCCATGGCAGCCAAAATTTGTCTAGTTATAAAACAAGGCATTGACAGTTTGCTCACTTTGTCCTCAATCATATCACTGGGATAAAGCAATAAAGTTCAGGGAAGAAAATGTGATCTGGAGTGGGAGTTTCATCCCTAACTTAAATGGTGACTGAATTTCACCCCATTTTCTTTGCAGACCTCATGTCTGTGTCTAGCCTTTATGCAAATACAAAACCTGGCCTACAGGTTTCAGGCTCCCGTTCATTCCAGCTGAGCCTGAGGCTGGCTAAGCAAAACCAGGGACCAAGAGAGCAGCGGGAGTCTCTTTGTGTCCCTCCCCACGAATGGCGCTGCATTCCCTAATGTGTGTCATGGTGTTTGGTGCTCAGTGTCTTTCTTGCTTCTGCTCTTCCAAGCCCTGGACACAACCTGTGTGTGTGCTTCTGTATATAACTATGCAAACTCCGTTTGACTAAGTGTTCTCTAATTGAAGGATCTAAGGAGTTCTATCGCAATTTAGGCAACCGGGGAGATGCAATGGATTGAAACACAGACTCCGACCGAGGATGAATCAGAGACCTTTATTGCTTTTACAGCTGTGCTTATATAGTATTAACTGCTAAACACACGACATAAACAAAATCTTAATTGGTTAATTACTGCTGTCCACACGCTCCTTCCTTTACTGTGGTTGGTTAATGCTTCTTGATCATGACATCCTTATTACTTAGTTAAAAGCCAGGTTCCCAGACCCTGCTTATCATGATGTTTCTTCGGTTTCTCTTGGTTTTGCATACCCAAAATACTTCACATGGAAAGAGGCATATGTTTTTCTTCACTAGAAATACTTCTCATGGAAAAAGGTTCATATCTCAAAACTAGAAATACTTTCTCATGGACAAAGGTGCGTATCTCGAAAGTCGAGTCCTAGGCTTATTAACTCCTGTTCTTCCACGGGGAGAAGACAGTTATGAAATTATACCTTAAGTTAGAAAAGCGACTAGTGAACATAGGTTACATATTTAGCTTGTTTTATTCATGCATTACATAAGTAGCTGTACAGAAATCACAGCCATCACAGCACTTAGTTAAAGTGACATTTCTTTGCATCAGCTAAATAGCTATGTTTTCTTTATGGTCCAAGAGCCATGGGTGTATTTGTATGGCTTTGTAAAGGAAAAGGAATTAGCAAGTGGAAGCTACAGCATCATCTCTGTTCCCTTGGGTCACTGGCAGCACAGCTGGTGATCTTAAATGTGGTCACTCTCAGCTCCTCTGCTCACTCTCTGGTCCCATGAGTGGTATTATAATTTCTTCACATGGTACAATTCATCATGTCCTTACTCAGAGCTTGTTAATCACTTGCCCATTGGCTGGCTGAGCTCCACTTGCTGTCAGACCAGTGTCACTCATCAAACTCGGAGATAGGAGAAACAGCAAGTGAAATTCAGCCAAGTTTAGGGAAAAGCACTACGTGTAAGAAATCAAATGTGCAAAGACAAATGGAAGAATGTAGGCAGGGAACATCACTACAGAAAAAAATCTGGCTGTTTAGGCAGTGACACTGAAGTCTTAAAATTATCTTGGGTAGACAGCACTGTTTTACACACTGTTCTAACTCAAATCTTCTATGTACAAATTTATGTGTCCAAAGAAGGACAACAAAGCTGCTGAAGGGTCTGGAGCACAAGTCCTGTGAGGAGCAGCTGAAGGAACTGGGGTTGTTTACCCTGGAGAAGAGGAGGCTGAGGGGAGACCTTCTTGCTCTCTACAACTCCCTGAAAGGAGGATGGAGTGAGGTGGGGGTGGGTCTCTTCTCCCAAGTAACAGGTGATAGAACAAGAGGAAACAGCCTCAAATTGTGCCAGGGGAGGTTTAGATTGGCTATTAGGAAACATTTTTTCACCGAAAGGGCTGTCAGGCCCTGGCACAGGCTGCCCAGGGAGGTGGTGGAGTCACCATCCCTGGAGGGATTTAAAACAAATGTAGATGAGGTGCTCAGGGACAGGGTTTAGTGGTGGCCTTGGCAGTGCTGGGTTAATGGCTGGACTCAATGATCTTAAAGGTTTTTTCCAACCTAAATGATTCTATGATTCTATGAAAATGAGGAATAGTTTCCATATCACAATAGTTTTCGATAGCACTCACTAGATCTGCATTCTTGTCTCCCTTCGTGCAGCGTGGTATTTCCCTTGTTAGATGATCTGTGTGTTAGGCCATGTCCCATTCTCTCCTTCCTTCTCATGAGTCAACATCACATTTCATCTGAAAAAAAAGTTGAGGGTTCTGCAATGTGGAATTTTCATCTTAACTTTGTGTTTTCAGACCTTTGTTTCATACAGCCAGAACAAATAGTTCATTACATTATGCATGGATTTTATTTATGTGCAATTCTGACATTATTAGCTATGCCAGACTACCAGCTTAAAAACAAACAAAAAGAACCAATAGCATAGACTGGGAGACCCTGGGCTGTGAAAGGAAAACATACTCCCCAGTAGCAGCACAAAAACTGATTTTTTGCATGAAGACATTGTTATAGGAATGGAAAATCCATCAAGGAAGAATGCTGACACAAACACAGCTTGACCATTCCAGAACCATTTAGAGGGTATCATAGAGCAAAATGCACCAGTGGAAGAAGTGGGTCAGATTTATTTAACGGAGTTATTGTGATTTGTACCATCAGGAGTCCTATCCCCCCACAATGAAGCATTTAGTCTTCATATTAAAACGTTTAATTTGTGTTCTGAGCATTGCATTTTCCCTCTTCTCTCTGCTCTACTCCCAGAACACAGGCAGCAGATTCAGAAGCTCACTTGAATCCTGAATATCTAAAGGGAGCTGCAAAGCATTTGAAACATTTTTTTTTTACTTTAATAAATCTTCTTAAATTTCAATATTATCCTTTTCTTTTCTTTTTTTTTTTTTTTTTTTTTTTTTTTTTTACATGAAACACCTGAAAGATACTCTTGTGAGTAGTGTCAGCTTGTTAATCAGCAAGCTAATCCCTTCCTGATAATTTGGGCATGATGTTTTATTTGCAAAAGAGTAATGTATCATAAAAAAGAAAATTAAAGAAGAGATTATTTCAGGAGATGAGTAAAGCTAAGTCAATTTTTGTTAAAACCTTCCTGCATGACTTTAATAATTATTATTTCTTGTTAATCTGATGTTCCTATGTTCTACCTCACTTCACTGGCTTCTGGACACCAATGCCTATAATGATCATCTGTAATAATATTTTCTTAAAGTTACAGAATAAGCAAGAATACTGCAATGGTGGAATCTAATCCACAAACTGGCAGTATTTTTTTTCTAAGGTGTCATTAAATGTATGATTTCTCTTCATATACATGCAGAAGATCCACATTTCTTACCAGTTTTCTAGGACACTGAGGTTAATTTCCTGAAATAATAAAAGTTCCTTTAGCTCAGGTTTCTGCTAGGGATAGTGATTCCATCCTTTCTTACTGCAAGCACTTTTTTTTTTTTTTGTTTTGTTTGTTTTGTTATTTTCATTTGTCCAGTCAAGGGTAAGAATATGATCATATGCAAACGTTCAGAGAAGAGGTGCCAGTACCTTTGATTCAAAGCAAGATTTTGGTGATTTTTTGATATGAGTTACTAGTGGATCAGACCCTCAGTTGATGTAATTTGGCATTGTTCCACGGAAGCCATTGAAGCTATTCAGATTATACCCATTAAAGAAATGTTGATTTAATATCCAAGTCTGAGAAATACCATTCAGTTGAACCACTGGGCTTTGAACACAGCATGCTCCAGAGCTAAACGCAACAGCTTGGTGTAGAAAGTAAAGCTATAAATGCAAATATTGTTGTGAGATGCTGTAGGGTACCTGTAGGGTCACCCACATAGGGCTGGAAAATGGATGATCTACAACAGATGTCCATGCAGCCTGGGAGTAGCAGTTGTAGGTGACACCCCATACCCTACACAGTCCAAAATGGCATGAGAGTAGAAAGTTAAGCTATAAATGCACCCTTGTTGTGAGATGCTGTAGGGTACCTGTAGGGTCACCCACATAGGGCTGGAAAATGGATGATCTACAACAGATGTCCATGCAGCCTGGGAGTAGCAGTTGGAGGTTACACACCGTACCCTACACAGTCCAAAATGGCATGAGATGTCCACATGTGAGCAGCTGAATTAAGCCCTTAGTTTTTGTGAGCCAGAGTTAGAAGGACACCTAGGATATGCACCACACTTACCACCTGAGATACTACTGTTGGTCAGGCAAGACTGCGCTACAGTTTGGCTGTTTTTCATTACCCAAGAAAAGGGCCAAACACTCAGCGAACATGTGCAATACAGACCCGGTACATTGATACGGAGGTTGGCACTAACTCCTGGCCATTAGTCAGTGTGGTTCCAGTAGGAGGAAAGGTGTCTAGGTGGATATATAGAACAAAATTCACATTTTGTCCTGTCCCTAGTCCAGTTGGTTTTTATACATTCAGTGCAGAGTGAAACAACTTCACAAAGAGATCCACAAAAATTCTGCTGTAAAATCTTCCAGCTATTTCAGTGCCTAGAAAATTCATGCTGATTAAGTGAGGTTTAAATTTTCTCAATCAAAGGGTTCCCACGTCTGAGTTGAGTTCTCCAGCTATTGAGTTATTGAATTGAAATGCACCATGTTGTTTGTGGTGCTTGACAGCACACTTATTTTGGCCAGTTAGTCTTATTCAAAGTTTATCTGCATGGTAGCACTCTCAGTGGCAGATCTGTAGTCAGGCAACTGTAGGGATCAAAATTTAGTACAGACAGAGAAATATTTTGAATGTGTCTGTAGCCTGGGAACCTAAAATGACAATTAAGCATTACATTTGAGGAAAATTGAAGAACTTCATGATCAAATAAGCAACAACCTGGTTCTAACAGGCTATTGTCTTGGCTTCTGATTTTATTCAACTGGTGCAATTTCTCCTGATGAAAAGGACACAGCTGAGAGGCAGGAGCATTGGCCCTGTACTCTGCTCTGCTACTCAGTGGCTGCATAACCATGTGTAAATCACTTTTCCTCCATATCTATTTTCTCTCTCACTGTTCTTAACGCCTCTTTAGGCATCAGAAGCCCAGACTTAGATGCGCAGTACAGCACATTGTGTATGGAGGACGTGGTCTGGCACAGGTCTCTGCAATTCATCAAAACATACATCTTGGGGCTATAATAAATGTCACTAATTTTCCTGTAGCTGTCTGAGAAAATATGCCTTTGCAGTTGAGACTGCATAGTCACACTATGATGGGAAAATTTAAAAACAATGCAAAAAAAAAAAAAAAAGTGTTGTAAACAATGTTTTTTGTATTATGGACTTAACATATTAAAAATTAAGTCATAACTATGCAGAAGAGTTAAGAGTAACATAAGTGTGGATTGATGCAGAGATACATATAATGCCTACTTACATCACAGGAAGAGATTGAAATATTCCTTCCCACTTTTTCAAATCAAGAGCTCAATTCAGTTTCAGTGATCCATTTTTTTTTTTTTTTTTTTTTTTTTTTTTTTGACCTCCATGGAGTTATTTGGAGGAATCCATCATGTTCTTGAGAGCCAAACTTCAAAAGACAACTTCAAAATACAACTTTAATTTGAACTTCTCACACAGTGATGCGTTTTGGAAATTGAAGCTATGCTCCAATCTGTTCTATTCTTTTTCAGCAGCATCCACCCTTTTTTGGCGAGTCACTACGATGTTTGTGTTCTGACGTGTTGCCATGTATGTGTGCAAACTGGGTAGAAGCTTCTTCTACCATAACATACCAATATGCTAATGTATCCATGTACCTATTCATAAATAAACCACTCAATCAGAGGACATTTCAGCTAGATGTTAGATTAAATCAATATTCTTGAGAAATCTAAATTACAATCTAAATAAAAGTTGTTTATTCCTGGCCTAATTGAAAGATTATTTGAGTAACAAAATTAAAACAAAACAAACAAAACAAAACCTCAAACCCCAAAAACAGACCAAAAAAAAAAAAAAAAAAAAACCAAACAACAAAAAACCAACAGCTTTCCAACATAAACAGAATCCTAGATATATGAACCATGAAGAAGGTAGAAAAACATCAAATCTTGAGGCACAGGAAAATACATAGCTGGTGAGAACAAATAATCATGTTTCCTGCCCCTGGCACCAGCCAACAGCAAACCCTGGGGATTTGTGCATAAGAAAAAGGTGTGCAAGAGGTGGTATTCCCTGGAGCACTCTCTTGCCCTGCTACTTTTTCATCTTTAGCCTGATGTGGAGCCACTGGTGCCACTTTCTGGTGGAGCCAGGTGGTACTTTCATACTAAAAATAACCAGCTGTTACTGTTAGGAGAAGAGGTACCATGGAGAAATGCATAGTTAATCTTTAATTGCTCAAGCCAATGTATGCATAGCCTAGGGGAGATGTCAAAATCCATAATTTCAGTCTCCATCTTATCTGGCACATGAGCTCTTCAATGACTATTCTCTTACTAAAAAGATTCTTAGTGTCCAAACAGGAATATCACACTCTACGGGATGTCTCTCCTACAAATAATATGAAGAGGAAGACTACTTTCTTTGGGCAATGACCCAAGCAGGGATCCATTTGACCAGATGTCTAGAGCTCTGCTAGTCACTCTAGGCTCTTGAGGTACAGGGCTAGGTGACGTTACCAGTGGTGTCTGTAGAACGGTTTAACTTTTTCCAATGCATATGTCCAAAATAGGTTAGGCAAATCACACCTCTGAGCACCCATCGTTCTTCATCTACACCTGGGAGACTAGCTGAGAGGGAATACTACACAGGTAACATGAATGTTGCCACCATAGACAGAAAACCCCAATGTCCAAAATATGTAATCACCAGCCTATGTCGCAGAGGTTTTGCAGACCAGAAGTAAAACATGAAGCTACTTGATTCAAGTCAAATTGCCCCTGGAGAGTCAAAACCCATTCTCTCATATTGTGATTTGTGCCCTGTATCACAATCTGTTCACTGCTGCAATCTTGTAAATTATGAAGAACTCCAGGGTAACGGAATTTAAATTTTTGAGTCCAGCAAATATAATCTGTGTTACCATTATTCTTTCTCAACATCACAAACCAAAGTTTTTCTGTATTTCAGTTATACTGTGCCAGGTATTATGTCTTACAAAGGTTTTTTTCTTATACTTTTCTAAACTTGCACTCATTTAGGCTGTATTGAGAAGAGGATGTTTTATGGTCAGTCTTCAATTAAGTTGTTTGGGTTTTTTTCCCATTTAGACTTTGAGAGTACTCTTAAAAATAAAACATTTTAACATATATTCGGTCATTGTTCATAAAGATTTAATTTTATGCATAGAGTGTGTGAAGCTATGCTTCAAGAAAAAATGTAATAATACTGTTTCGCACACAGAAATAATAAAAAGATGAAAATAGGACTGAAGTAGAAACAGTCAAGCAGAATAAGTATCTTTCAGCGTGAATATTCAGACAAAAAGTAATGAGTTCAGCTAACTGGCCTTTAGGGTAAGTCCAAGTTTCTTCAGGGAGAAGTGATCCTCCTGATACAATTTCAATAACTACTAAATAAAGTGATATGGCAAATAAGAAGCAAGTTAACATCTTTGATGTGTAAGAGGCCATTACTTTAAAAAAAAAAATCCCCACACATAATATATGTTTTTTGGCCTTTTTCCTTCCTTTAGGGTTTTCACTCAATATTTTTTGTTGCAACAGATGTGCCATAAAATGTCATAATGTTATTGATCTAACGTCAGGTCAACAGCATAAGAAAGCTTTGGAATGACATTTTGAGTAGAGAGATTGTTAAATTTAAACTGATATGCTTTCCTTCTTGTCAAAACAGTACACAGTCCTTCAGCTCATCCAGCCACCTGCCTGACTGAACCAAACTGATTTCAAAAGACAATGTTTCAATCAATATTCTTGGAAAAAGGCTATATTGTTCCTTTGAGTCTTTTGGGTTTGTTTTCTCCCTGTCACACTCTCTTCAAATCTAATATTGGGTTATAAAGATCCTTATTTTACCTTAAGATTGCCATTGAGCATAGGAAGTGTATGTAGACACTCAAACTGTAGGTCAACTCATCAACATATAAAATGATTAGCTAAAGGTGCTGGGAAGATATCATTTTTATAGAGATTGAACTATATTTCTCCCCACTGTATCAGTTTTTAAGAAATTAATCACATTTAAATGATATTTCACAGAATCACACAGAATCACAGAATCACTAAGGTTGGAGAGGACCTGTAAGATCATCAAGTCCAACCATCAACCAACACCACTATTCCCATTAAATCATGTCCCACAGTGCCTCATCTCACCTCCAGTGAGGGTGACTCACTGGGTTTGGGTTTGATCATCTAGAACTGTCCTGCATGGCACAGGTCTCTGTTCTCTTTGAGTTTCTCTGTTCTGCTCCCTCCAAAACCTATTTTCTCAGACATGTTGGTTGGATTCTTCTATACGCTCTGTCTGCTTTCAGGAAAGTCATCTTCAGTGGTTTTTCTAACCAATGGCAGAAAAAAGCTCCTTGTTTCTGCTGCCCATACAGATACCCAATGTCATATGTCCATATCTATTTTTGACATCTGGTGCGGTATGAGATGCCATAAGGTATCTAATACAACAGCTTGCAATATGACATGGGGCACACAGGAGGCTTGTATGCTTCTAGGGCAGCTATCTCCATCTCACATGGACATCAGATGAGATTCCATAAAGTATCTCAAAGGGTGGTAATTCTTAATCAATGGGCAACTGAATTGAATCTAAATAATTAGGGCATGATTTCCTTCACTTTCTTTTGTTATATTTTTCAGGATAAAAATCTTTTAATATAAACACTTAAATATGTTGAATGAATTGTTTCTTATTTTACAGCATTGATTAGAAAGGCAGTTTAGGATGACCATCTCAGGAAGTAGGTGTCTCTAGAATCCTTTATATTTGGTCAAGAAGAGCCTGACCCCTCTTACCAGGTGAGGGTGCTTCTCATGTGAGTTTTGTATGCGTGCAGATAGTCAGATGTTTTTTTTTCTTTTCTTTGTTAGTAAACCCTTGTGTCAGACACTAATATATCAGCTAAGAAAGCAGAATTCATTTCCCGATTTTCTTTTTCCTTCAAGTGTCATCACAGAAAAAAGAATAAAAAATAAATATCTTCATTTTGACATTTTTAACTGAAGCATTTTCATTAGTATTTCAAAATGGTTTTGTCTGAAAATGTGTTGACAATAATTTTTAAAAGATGTCCAAAGTAGTAAAAATATTTAATTTCAACTGGAAAAAAAAAAAAAAAAAGTTCAAACTTACTTTCCATTTGCTAAGAAAACAAAGAAAAAAATCAACAGATTAAATCATATTTTGCTCAATTCTTCAAGGCAGCTAGTAAAAAAAAAAAAAAAAATCAAGAGAACTCAGGAGAACATCAAGAGAACATCAAGAGAAAATCTGCTCTTTCCCAAGCTCTGCCTGCTCCTCAATAGCTCAGCACAATCTCCTTTGAGACAGTTTACCTCATTAACTTTGGAGGTACTTCTTTCACCAAGGCGTATAAACTGCCTTTAAGAACCAGCTTACCTTGTTAAAAACCTACACAAATAACTTTTCCAGAGAACAACCACCATATTTCAGTCCTCAGTCCATTGTACTCTTGGAGTGCAGAAAACAGCTACCAGACTTGTGAGCAGCTGAACTTATGATTCCTTGTTTCTGTGAAATTCCACCTGGCAGATTTTCTTGTGACTAATAATGTGGCTGAGTTTCAGGTTTTCCCGCTAACTTGCTGTCAAAGTGATCCAGAAACGCAAGGGTAGAATAAGTTCCATATCCTTAGGAAACCTGACTAAAAACCTTTATTCTATTAAATGAAGCCATGGACATTAAATATTTGGTGGCTTGGGGATTGTCCAGAGTGAGAATACTGAAGCATCTTCTGAAATGATCATTTTTAATTCCTTCATTTCCAAATGTGAGAGTAAAAAGAAAGTCTCTAGGACTGTACTGATTCTAAGTGTTTTGTTAATCAACTTGAGATGAGTGGGAAGAAAAAGCCTACTTTCAGGCAGCAATAATTTTAAATAGATGCATAGTCAATGCAGAAATGAGTTCTAACAAGAGGCTTCACAGAACTCGGTACCCTGTGCCAGCTGCTCCCTGCTAACGGTGGCATGCATGAGACATGAGAAGGCAGTAACCTACCTTGCATGCCTGTGTACAAGACACATGCCATGAAGGAAATACTCAAATTTATATGGATAATACTCAATTTTATTGGCTGATTTTGGCCGGGACAGAGTTAATTTTCTTCACAGCAGTTACTATGGGGCTACGGTTTGGATTTGTGCTGGAAGCAGTGTCGATAACCCAGGGATGTTTTTGTTGTGGCTGAGCAGGGCTGGCACAGAGTCACGGCCTTTCCTGCTCCTCACCCACCCCACCAGCGAGTAGCTGGGGGGCACAAGGGGTTGGGAGGGGACACAGCTGGGACATCTGACCCTAACTGACCCAAGGAATGTTCCATACCATATGGCATCATGTGCAGCATATAGAGCTGGGGGAAGAAGAAGGAAGGGGGGGGACACATTTGTAGTGACGGCGTTTGTCTCCCCAAGTAATTGTTACGTGTGATGCTTTCCTGGAGATGGCTGAACACCTGCCTGCGCATGGGAAGTAGGGAATGAATTCCTTGTTCTGCTTTGCTTGTGCATGTGACTTTTACTTTACCTATTAAACTGTCTTTATCTCAACTGTTAAGTTTTCTCAGTTTTACTCTTCTGATTCTCTTCTCCATTCGACTCGGGGGGAGCGAGCAAGAGGCTGTGTAGGGCTTACTTGACAACTAGGGTTAAACTACAACAGTACGCCATAGAGTAAGACCAAATATTAGTATTTATGAGGAAGCAGCTGGCACAGTAAGTTGGCCTTCTGTCCAAGAGGCTGCTGCTTTCTGCTTCCATGTGTGCTCCTACATATGTCCTATGCTGTAGAATAGTGCCAGAATTTAGACTTGCATCCAGCATCACCTAATCTCTCTTATATGGGAATCAGAAAAGTTTATATTTTAGCAAGGTATACATTGTATTTCTGGTTGAAAGAGATCTTGCTGTTATTTATAACATTGAATGCCTAGGACAAAAATAGACCAAATAAATCACTTATACTATACCAGATAAATCACTTATATAAAACTATTTTGATGGATTATGTAAGATCTTTTCCTCAATTTCTATTTCTAAAACTAGAGCCACATGTACTTATAGTCTTTTATGTTGTTTCTTGTCTTCCCCAGTCATTCCCTTTTCTTCATAACATATTTTCTAAAGACTTATGATGACAGACAATTGTAGCAAGAGTATTGCCCATCCAAGAAAACAAAGCCTAGCTGAATTCTCCTACAAAGTCCCTCTGCATGTGGCTATAGTCTTAGTGGCAGTAAAATAAAAAAGGAAAGCAGATAACAGGAATTAAAAATGTAGTGAAAAATCTTGAAATAACACTCAGATTTCAGTTTTCAAACAGAAACAGTTACTATAAACTACAGATATCAGTGGAGCAAACATGAGTGCGTATGTCGGAGAAGAAAATTCCAACAAACCATCCCTGGAATAAACAGGACTAGGCTCAAAATAAAAGGGAAATAAAGGGGTAGATGGATAGTGTTTGCCAGGATAGGAAAACAGTGAGGTTTAATTAACTGTCAAAGGGGATTGTTTCACCCAAGAGAAGGGGCAAAATAAACCTGAGGCATAGGACACCCTGTATTTTGTACAACTAGCAGAGCTGAACGGTTGTCCAGCACTGTGCGGCCTTTTCTGTGTTAGGAGCTCTGGAAAGCAAGTCCTGTGACTATCGGGTAGGACCAGGACCGGGACACAGAGCTGACAGAGAGGGTCTCTGAAAGAGTGATGCAGAGTGATAGGACTTTGTGGTCAAGGCTGAGAAGGCAGACTTCTAGAGAGAGAGGGAGTATCTGCCTGGCAAGTGAAGAAAGGTGGATAACACACCAGAAGAGGGGGCAGAAGCAGCAGGAAGGAGAAAGGCTGGAGGAAGGTTTCAGGAGGAGGTTCAGGCTGTGGTCTCAGTTTACAAACGGTCCCATCACCTCCACTGTAGCCCAGTCTACAACCCAAACCCTGCCAGTCAGACGCTTTGCTGTCTCTACTCCTGGCATGATCTTGTTCTGAACGGTAAATCCTCACTTGACCCACCTTTCCCAAATATCTTGTTGTTGCAGGGAATTAATTTGTAAAAAAAGAGGTGACTTCTGACAACTCAGCCTTCAAATAAGTTCCATTGCCATCTTAACAGAAAAATGGAAATGATTGCATCTAGTCAGATCAATGTTCCATCAAGTCCACTGTCCTGCCTCTGGCAGTAGGTGGCAGTAAATGTGTAGCAAAAGTGCATCCCTTCATTTGGGAAGATAAGTGTGCAGCAGAGCTTCATTCCCTTGCCCACAGATAGACATACATTGTTTTTGAAGATTCCTGTTTGGCCCTCAACTGCCACTACAGAAAGCATAAGCATGTGGGAGCATGGCTCTGGATCATATCACCCCCGAAGATACCTGAAAAGCTCTGTGGCAACTCAAGCGTTGTAGGTACCTATGTATGTGAGCTGAATTTAGACACGAAGCTCTTTTAACACTGTTGACAAGATCTTCACTGACTCCGGTGAGGAGCTTAGGCAGCTGGTTCAGACACAGACCTCCACAGAGTATAAGAAACGAGTCAGATCAGATGAAGCCCATGTACGTGTGAACATTTTATTCACTGCTTCTCAGTATTATCTAGGGGTTTCTGTCTTAAGCAGAAGCTGCAATGCCATCCTTTTATGCCAGGGAAACTCACAAGTCATCATCAACTACGACACAACCAAGTTAGTGCTACTTAATGAGTTACAGCTCATCACCTGGACTGCAGTAATTGACTGAGTGTATGCTCTTAGCGCAGACAAAACAAATAAAATGCATTAGCCTAACAGTGATAAAGGTTTAAGCTTGTGTGTCTTATTTTGCATTTGTGAAAGGACAAAAAAGTGCAGAAAGATGAGCTACTGCAGCTCACCTGAAGGGCAGCCGCTCATTAAACCACAATAGCTTACTCCTACATCTGAACCATAGCTCACACTTTCAGGGGAGTACATTCATTTCCCTCTTTACAATGAATGAATCTTTGAAAATTTATACAAAATGAGGGTCTGGCCCTTTGCATCTTCCTGATGCAGAGAATGTCCCTTTGTGCACTGTACTCTCCGGAATAAAGAAGTGATTTTCATGTTTGCAGGAATAAGGAGCACATTTTTGACAGAACAAAGGTCAAATTGCTTGGATGGTTCATATAAGCATATATAAGAGTTACATTTAAAAAAAAAACACTTCAAAGTTGTTAAACCAGGATACTTCTCTCCTATCCCTTCCAAGTAAATGTGATCATCTTGGGTAAACATAAAGATTAAAGGCTAAGGAATCTTTACAGAGATGAACTCACTGCTTTTCTATTTGAAGCTTAAGGCAACACAAAAGCAGAAAGTTCTGGGTCTTGTTGTACACTAGAGGGTTTTTTCACGTTTTCTTCTTGGCGCCCTCCCCCCACCCCTTGAATTCTGGTGAATAACCGAGTCCTGCAACGCAGAATTGCATGTTTTACATAGCAGAAATCTGCATCTAATCCTATTATTAGGTTTCACATAAATGGAGTGCATTTAAAGAGATCCTCTAAACTCTTAATGTCAAAGGACAGGATGCTCAGAGCGAGTTCTCCTTTCACTACTCATTTTAATCTTCTTACCATCACCCTCATCTTTGTAACCCTTTCAGATCAAGCTGATAGCAATAAATTCTTGGATCTCTAACATTCATCCTTTCTAGGGGTCCAACCATAACTTGCCATAGTGTCGTGGTTTAGTGCCAGCCAGCAACTAAACAGCATGCAGCTGCTTGCTCACTCCTCCACACCCCAGGTGGGTTGGGGAGAGAATCAGAAAAAAACCCTTGTGAGTTGAGATTAAACCAGTTTAATAAGACATTAAAGGAAGAGGAAATAATAATAATAATAATAGCAATAATATTACTGATAAAGAAATGTACAAAGAACAGGTGATGCACAATGCAACAGTTGCTCACCACCCGGTGATCGATAGCCCATCCCTGAACAGTGATTCCTGCCCCCCTGGCCAACTCCAGTTTTATATACTGAGCATGACGCCATATGGTATGGAATATCCCCTTGGCCAGTCCGGGTCACTGTCTTTGGCTGTGCCCCCCCAGCTCCTTGTGCCCCTTCTCCCTGGCAGAGCACGGGAAGCTGCGAAGTCCTTGGTTTAGTACAAGCACGGCTTAGCAACAACTGAAACATCAGTGTGTTACCAACATTATTCTCATACTAAATCCCAAACACATCACCATACCAGCTACCAGGAAGACAATTAACTCTATCCCAGCCGCAATCAGGACAGATAGTCTGCCATTTTCTTCTAAAGAGCTTGGAGAAGTTCTGTGCTGTGAGAACCAGCCAGAGGATGGAAAGGCTGTCTTTGTGGCTGTTTGAGAGGTAAGGAGATGTCCTCTTGAAAGGTGAATGGAAAATAACACATGAAAATTACAGCCTGTGCTTCTGAAATGGTATAATCAGACCTGTATCATTGCATGGCTTCCCATACTGAACCTACGACCAGTGCTGCTGCCATCCCATCCCACCCCAGATGCTTCCAGGCTAATTCAGACACCCATCTGTGCAAATGGGCTGCTCTTTGTTGCTTTTACAGAGCTGTCCTTAATTTATTTGTGTTCACAGGCTCCTCTTAATTCTATGGCCCCTTCCTCAGCTCTTGGGGATGTGACTCTCACAGAGCCAGTCATGGCTTATTAATGCCCACTTGCTCTACAGGACCAGTTCCCACTTGGACTCTGTGGTAGCCAAGGGGCTTTGCAGCAGCAGGCTTCTTCGTGTGGCCACACGCTGTTTCGCTGCGTGCCAAAGCTCTGCACGGGCTGGAATCTGATGGAGCGGAGAGAACTGCCAGAGGAGCAGCCTCTCCTTTTAGTGTTTGAGGCAAATGCTCTGGCACTATCCTGATGATCATGGCCAATCCCAGATGATTGTGAGGAAAACACAACAAAAACTATGGAAACAAACTGAACATGGGGAAATGTCCCTCAGCCTACATGTTAAGCAAAACTTTCGTTGCAACCTGGAATGTAGCAGTTTACATACCTTTTAAAATATTTTAGATTCTTTTTTATAATCACTGACATTCACTTTTTCCAAATAAATGTTAAATTTCTTCATCTTAGCCTTGGGGATTCTAATGTTTTCAGGTTTCTTAACGTAGTATTTTAAAAGGGCAGATGTATACCATCAAAAATTTGTTTATAGCACAGTTGTGTTAAAAATAATTATAAGTCTTAGTTTATTTACAAAACATCACCTTGCAGATATCCATTGGTGAGCACAGAAGAATGTACAATTACAGGAGAAATATGCTGCTATATTTGGAAAATGGCAATGGAAAATGTGTGTGTGTGTGTGTAGTTTACATTTTTCAGCTACTGCTTCCAAGTTATTGAGCAAAGACCATTTATTTTTTAAATTTTTATAGTAATCTATATGTGTGTGTCTGTGTATATAAATTTTCTGTGCAAAAACCCAATCCTATTTTTCAATCCTAATTGAAAGCAAATCCTATTGGAAAATACACATTTTGACCAACAATAATTGAGTTAAGTTTTAGAAACAGATTTCCCTGTAGTACCATGTAGCCAAAGACAAGAGAGTAATGTTCCATATGGCATTATAAAATAAACAAATAATCAGGTTGCTCTTGATTAAGATTACAAAGGGATGAGACTCATCAATGTGGAAACAAAGACTGAACATACAGCCAAGAGTTGTTTCTTCAGTTAGATAGTTCAATAGACCAATAAAATATGGAATGGAATAATCCAAATAGAACATCACACTCTTTTAAACATTAACTGTCACTGCTTAGCATCCTGTAATTTCATAAAAAGACAAGTAACAAAATGAACTATTAAAACACACCAACTGTTGACTGCAGTCCACTTCTGCAAGACTTATACAAGGTTAGATGAGTTATTTGGATAGTATGTCCACTTGAATAAACCACATAGAGACTGGTGCTTGTGAAAAATAGGCTAATTGAAAATGTCAATTAAAACTGATTATTGAAGTATTGAATCTGAACTGAGATGGGACAAAATACTTGGAAAGGGTGAATCTTTCCCTGTACTGTAGCTGAAATGTGACAAAGAAATAAACATAACACAGGAAATTTTGGACACCCTCTGGGGCTCTGTATGAAGGATTAGTGTAAAACAGAAAAAACCCAACCAAACAAACAAAAAAACCCACAAAACCCCCCAGCATTTCTTTAAGGAATCAGTATTTTCTTCACTATCGGTATCTGTCCCAAATCACGCCTATGCAACATGCAGGTTTTGTGTCGAGATATACATGGAAGCCGGGCTACGATGCTCAGTGATGAAAGAATCGTGAGCGCAGAGAGAGAGGGGAAAAAAGCAGCTTGATTTTGTAGCCCAGTGATCCAGTCACTCACATGAGGGTTTAGTCTATGTTTCTGATGTCTTTCACATTTTATTCAAAGACTGTTTAATTCAGTCCTAGTAATGGAATTTGACATGACCATCTCCAGAAAGGGAACACTAGACAGAAAGTTCCAGAGTTACCCTGTGTTTTGTTTGGCGAGTCTCTGTCCTTTCTCCCTCAATTTTGCATTTTTTGTAGTGCTGTGGTACAGGAGGGATGAAGTGTGCCTTTGGTCCGGCCTGGTGCTCGTGCAGGCAATTGGTGCATTCTCCTTGCTGGGAGAAGATGTGTATTTAAATGTCTTCAGCCTCAGAGAAACCCTCAATTCTATGGTCTGGGATTTCTAATGATTGGGCTGGCAGAGGAAGGTGGTAGCACCATCCCTGCCCTGCTTTGAGAGAAAAGAGGGAGACAGCCACTCCAGTGCCAAAGGGAGATTACACCTCTTCCGAAAGGAAATTTAGTTCCCTGAGGCTAGGAAGGGGACTCAGACTGGAAATGCTCATGTCAGTGCCACGTGGGAAATCATCACTTAATCTGTAGGTACGTTTATCAAATAATACAGGTACTGTTACAGATTTCATCCTTCAATCCGAAATCTAATATTATGTTGGCCTCTCTGCACCATTTTCCAGAAATCCTAATATGCCTTTGTGTCCTTGTCGTCAGAAGTAGTGTCTTTCCCCTGGGATGAAGCATTTTCAAACATTACACTAAAGGTCCATCCAGATAAATGGTTCCCCATCAGTTCTTGCAAAGTTTCACGCAAGAAACCAACCAAAATCAAACCAAACCAAACCGAACCTGTGATCACCGTTGCATTGACACCCCACCGACAAGAATCTTGTGTGCAGAAGCATCACAGATGATACTCACAGACCAGCTCCATCCCAGCACAA
>KL283518.1:30832-52465 GCA_000699545.1 Podiceps cristatus
CTTTTCGCTTCTCAGCCCCCGGCCCTGCTGTCGGCAGAGCGGCGCTGCGCAATCCAGCGGCAGGAGCATGGGGCTGATTTAAAGCCCAGGTGCAGTACAACATGCATAAACACACTGCAGTGAGGCAATTTATTCCCTTTGAGCTATTACAATTCTTGTCTTCCCTTGTCTTCTTTTAAACATACTTCACAGTCTTCATCTCAACAAATTCAAAGGTGCACAAATTACTATTCAGTAATCATCATTCCGAATTAGATTAGACAATAAGAATAACAAAAACAAATCAAGTTCAGGGAGTATAAAATCCAAACACATTTTAAGCAGTAACTACATTACAGACTCTGTTAGCTCATTTTTGTGAAAGAAAAAAATCACTTTCCAAATTGTTACAAAAATACTTCTCCATTTACTTACTCATCTGAGAACGAGCAGAACTGCTGTTAGCAACACTAAGCTGTAATGGAACTGTTCAGCTTGTTTGCCCTGTATCCTCCAGCCCTGAAAGGCATTCAGGTTATAAGATTTTGGGTCAGAGGAAAACTCAGCTGACATAAATCTGCTTGGCTCCACTGACTTTTGGTGGCGTGGATGCATCTGAATCACACACCAGTAGATGAGCAGGACCCCAGATGCTCTTAAATGACATGTGCGATTAACTTTGTAAAGGATCGAGGACTTTTGCTTTGTTCTGGAAGTAAAGTCAGACTCCAGATTCTGGTCCAAAAAAAAGTGGGAAGAAAAGGGGAAAAGTCTTAAAAAGGAAATTGAACAAATAAATAGAAAATCATCTCTTTTTATTTAATATAAATGGAAGTCGTTACTCTGTGATAATGGATAGGCAGAAAATAACAACTCAGGAAATGATCTTAGCAGGGAAGAGACTCTGATTTTTTAAAGCTAGGTTAATGGGGGAGCCTGTAAAGCCACCATCTTCACTGTATCATCTCTGCGCACCCCATAAAGGGATTGGCTGTCTGAGGCTGACATTCCAGTACTCCACATTTCTTCTAAATGCATTTTCAAAGCAAGGTAAAAAACAGTGGGACAATATTTTTAAGGTTTAACGACTGTGGTTTTTGGGAAACAGTTCTCATTGGACACGTTAATATAATTTTCCATATTAAATAATGAAACAAATGAGTAAGTTCTAAACCCCAAAAATGAGAATAAATGAAAGCTGAATGAAATGCACATTTACTATAAAGACTATTTGCTAAGGCAACACAGAGACAGGATTTACAGTTACATGCTGAAAATGAGGATCGTTTCGTATTTACTCTCTTTGCTACCAAACTGAATTAAACATCAAATCCTCAGCTGGTTCACATTAACATAGCTTCAACAACCCACTGCTCTTTGAAATACTGTAGAGTATTGCACAATTTCCAGTTGTGCTTCCTACTGATCGGTCATGCTTGCTTACTTTTTTGTCTGAAATGGGTATGACTTTTTTATAAGCAGCACCCGAGAATCAAGATTATGTTCACCCAGTCCTTAGTTTACTCAAACAAAAGTCCAACTTGTCAGGTATCTGTCTTTCCTACTGACATCATCCGTGTTAGTCAACAAAGACTTCTGCTGTTGCTAAACAGGAGGTTATTAATAGGCATATGTAAAAAAGGGAAACTCGGAGAAGAGACTAAATAAAACCATCCTCCACACCCCAAAAACCACAGTTGGCTTAGTCGGTCTTTGGTTCAGCTTGTTTCTCTGCAACATTTGCAGCAATTCTTTGCAGTGAGAATAGGACCAAGTGAAAATATTGTTTCAAGTCTTGAGCTTCTTTTCAGATTCCCTAGGTAAGTTTTCTTTTAGTAATGAAAAAAGTCTGTGTTTGGTATTAGGATCTCACCAGGCATGGCTCCAAACAGTACCCTCACTCTATACTGGTTCAAAGTCAAAGTTTGGTTAAAGTAATATTCTATAAAATGAGCTGTGTTGCAAGAACAGGAATCATCAGCATTCGTACTTATCTTCTAGTGTGTGTAAAACTTAAGCCCAGAATAAATATTTATGCATTGAAGCTAAACAAATTTTAAGCAGTTTTGTAGAGATATGTAGATGGAAGGAGTCTTCACAGGTCAGCTAATCATTCCTAAAAAAAATCTCTGAAGTCCTGAAACAATCTTTAAAAGTTAATTAACACTTTCCTCAACCTTTATGTTTTTTGTATCTTTTAATTGGTTGAGTTATTTCATGGAAGTACAGTTTGGACCCCTTTTAACATAGCTCCTTCAAGAGGATTCAAAGAATGATTAAAGTGTGTGCATACATCCGTACATGTATGTATCCCTCTAATAAATGATACTTTTTATTCGTAAACCATAAAAAGAAAAACTTCAGGTCTGGCTGAAGAGATAACTTGGAAAGATCTTCCATACAACTACCAATACGCAATTTTTCCTACTTTTATTAAAAGATCCTTCCTTTTCATTGTTCAGTGTTTGAAAAAATAACATTGTCTTTTCATTTAAGTGTCGATATTTTACTTCAGCTGGTTTTCATGTTCAGAAGGAATGTTCTGTGGTCTGAAATTAATGCTGATTTAACATCAATTAACATGGGAGGTAAAAGGAACCTGTCACCTCCCCACATCATTACTGATGTTGCCTGCGGTGTGGGCTCCATATTATGTGATAGAGATGCCAAAGTGTTTCCTCCTCTCTTCCACATAGCACTTTTACTGCTATGGTTGATTTTTCCAGCGTGTTTGACCTGCATTATAAAGGTCTGGAAGAACTAGTGATCCTCTCTTGGAGCTGTGTTGTTTGCTCCATAGTGTCCTTTTTGTAATATGGTAGCTTTCCTCCTGCTTCTGCATATTTTTCCCCTAGCTGGAGGAAGGACTTTTCCTCCCAGGGAAGACAGAGTCCAGGCACACAGCAAAATGCATCTTTAACCTTTGAATATATTGGAATGTAATTCAAAACTAGGACAAATTTTCCTTTCCAATCCTCTTTTTCACATTAGGAGGGATACCAGGGCAGGTTCCCACAACAGGACGTTTGTCCTCCTTTCCAGCCCTTGAGACTCCCTTGGCCTGGCATCCCCATTTTCTCTCATCTTTCTCTCAGGTACTCTCCAACCTCCCATGTCTTCCCTTAGGCTTTTGGCTATTCATAGACAGTTGTTTTGGGTTTTCTTTTTTTTTTTTTTTTCCCACAACTTGTTCTATGTGCTGTGTTATTTAATTTTAGCTACATACTACCAATAAGCCCAGATGAGAACTTCTTTAGGGCAGTATTTCTGTCTATACATGGTACTTCATGGTGCCATCCTGCATTACCAGTTATTATGATTGAGACCTTAAACTATTAGTAACAGCATTGCTATTATCACTTGTTTTGCTCTATTTCATTATCACCATGCTGCTTTTTACTTTATTCACTGTTATAACAGCCCATCTTCTCTTGTAAGACTTTCCAGTTTCCCTCCTCATTCATCATGATTTAGCACTAGTTTTTTTGAATATATATTCTCAAATAAACTATCTATCCAGCTGGAGTTGTCACCCCCATTTAATTTTCATTTCACAGCAGTGTCACTGTCAGCCATACTCTGGGTCAGCTCTGATACACTGAAAATGACAACCACGACAAGTAAAGCTGTCATGATCCAACAGGGACACTATCAATGATTCGATTAAAAAAACCCAAAAAAACCCCAAAAACAACAAAAAAACCCCAAACCAGAAAGAATTTAACTGGCAGAAGGGATGTGGCAAATAGGGAAACTGTAAACTTAAAAAATAAGGTTCCTATCCACTGTAAAGAAGTAAACTAATTAAACCAGCAAACATGTCTGAAAAGGAACAAATCACTTTGGACAGCTTGACTAACAGTATAGTCTTATTCTATATACACTGTAGATGTTAAGAAACAAATTGGTATTTTGAAGTATGGCAGCAGAGAATTAGAATTGAAAAATAGGAGAATAACATCAATATTATGCAATTACTGTGTGTCTGTGGTGGGGAAACCAGGCTCTGCAGAGAGCTAGGGGAGCAAAACTAAACAAATGTAAAAAGTTTACAGACGTAATTTAATTCCTATGGAAAGTTGAAAGGCACAAGTCCTGGAGACACACATACCCGCAGAAAAACAGAAAAATAATGGTTCTCTATAAACTGTGAACAGAAAATAAGAAAGAATTCAAGAAGAAATGTAAGGATCTATAGTTGATGGGAATGTAATTTCCTCTAAACTTCAAGATGTAATATATTTTAAAAAAAAAATCTGTACTGTTCAAAGGGGAAATAGAGGGACCCCCTTATCCCCGCATCCACAATGGTTCTGTTCATTTCCATTCCTTCATGTCCACAAACAGCACAAGTTTTTCTCTAAAAGAGAATTCATTCAAAGTCTACCATTCAATGCTGTGGAGTTTTCTATTTACAACCTCTAAGGAAGAGATTGAGCAAAAAGTTACTAGTGAATCCTTCCTTCCTTGTTATTGCTGTGTCAGAATATGTTGTCAATAATTACATAAAATTGGGTTTGTTGGTTTGGACACAGATTTCCCAGATGATCTTTACAAGTTATATTAAACTGCAGCCATGAATGTAGTATGAGATTTAAAACCAAGTCCACTTCTGTCACACATAGGAATGGAAAACTCCTCAAGTACTGGCACCAGCAGCAAAATAATAATTTTTTTTTTTTTTTTCCATTACAAAAGTGAAATCTGAGGGAAAAGATGTCACTGAAATAAATACAAGTGTGTGTATATATACATATATATGTGTGTATATATATATATATGAAACTATATCTAAAAATGCATTAAAATAACTGCTGGTACTTGGATGTTCAAATTCCATGAAGATAGTTTCCATCTAGAAGCTTTGATTCATCTGTCCTAAATATCTGGAGTCAAAAGGACAAGCATCGATTTCACCTCTGGCCTTCTCCATGACAGACCATGAGACTAAAGATTGATCAGAAATTTTGGACGGAATACTTACTTTCTGAAAAAGAGTGTATTGGGACTGGCTGGGATGGACTTAATTTTCCCCATAGCAGCGTTCATAGTGCTGTGCCTTGTTTTGGCAGCTAGAAAGGTGCTGATAACCCCCCGGTGTTTCGGGGGAGTAGTGCTCCACAGCTTCAAGGCTCTCTCCAACCTTCCCCCTCACAGCAGGCTGAGGGTGGGCAAGGGCTTGGGAGGGGACACGGCCAGGACGGCTGACCCAGACTGACCAAAGGGACATTCTGTACCATATGACGGCTGCTCATCCATAAAAAGCTAAGAGAAAGCAGGGTGGGGGTTATTTGTTATGATGATATTTGTTTGCTGGAGAAACCACTATGCGTGCCGAGGCCCTGCTTCCCAGGAAATGGCCAGACATGGCCTGCTGATGGGAAATAGAGGATAAATCCTTTGATTTTCTTGGCTCCTGCATGCGGCCTCTGCTTTTGTTTTATTAAACTACTGTTTTATTTTTTGTTTTATTAAACTATTTATCTTGGCCCACGAGTTTTTTCTATCTTAGTTTCTTCCCCCTGTCCTGTTGAGAAGGGAGTGACAAAGTGGCTTGGTGGGCACCTGGCATCCAGCCAAGGTCAACCCCACAGGAGCCATTCAAAGAAATGGAAACATCTTTAACAGTGAGAATTCTACGCTAGCTAACATCAAGGAGCAAATTTTTGTGTACCCAGAAATCACAGATTTTAAGTATTTTTCACATATTCCCTTTGTAAGAGACGTTGAATCAGCTGATAATTCCTGAAGCAGTCTTGTATAAAATGAATGAATGAAAATGAAAAATTATGAAAAAATGAATGAAAATATTTTTTTTACCAATCTTCCTTTTTACGTAAAATAATTTTTTTTTTAAAAAATATTTTTTATGAATCAAAAATATTTTTGAAAACTTTTTTTACTCTTATTTTTAAAAGAGGAAAAATTGGAGGAAAAGAAGATGAAGGAAAAAAAAGGCAAAGTGGCATCAGCATAAGTGCAAAAAAAATACAAACATTTTCAAAGTCAAATATGTTGAGACTGTGAAAAGATTTTTGGTTCTATTTTGATAATAAAAAATTTGCTTTTTTTCCTGTTACTTTTAACTAGCTATGATTGTGTGCAGTCATTTCTTAAACTTGGAAGCTTTATACAAGAGCTATATGAAACTCAGGGGCAGAGTTTGCATTACCCTGTGCCCCGAGAGCCTGAGGCTCTCTCCCTGCTGAGTTCTTTGGCTTGTTCCCAATAAGATGAGCCAATGGGTAGGCACTGCAGATGACCAAGGAGTATGAACATGGGCATGAACTCAAGCTGAGCTAAAGTGACAGCATGGATATAACCTTTCATCTAACATTAACATAGACCAAATTTTCCAGCACTACTTGTTGGCACATTTCATTGACATATGAAAGAATGTGATGAAATACCTTAGATGAAATTCTGGCCTAGACACAAGCAAATATGGTAATAAAATATCCTGAAGCAGATTAAAATGGAAAAGTCTGGTTTTAGAATCCAGGAAAGAGGAAGAAATGGATGTAGCATTAAACACAAGGGGGTTTTTTTGCATGTAATCGCCCAAGGATGCACAAAAAAATCCAAATCAGAATAAGGTACAACGCAAAACTCACCAGAAGAGCAACAATAGTTACCCTAAAAGGACTGATATCTAACCAGCAAACAAGATGTCCTCTTCTGAAGAAGATAGGAGGGAAAGCCTGAAGAAAGAGTTCATATCGTGTTGTGGCAGCAACAGAAACATTCTGGTTTTTTGGTCTGTGTTTTGTTTTGTTTTGGTTTTGGTTTTTTTTTAAACCCTTTAAGGATCTCTCTCTTTTCCTCCCTTAGAGGATACTTTCCCCAGACTTCATAGCATAACTTTATGTTTTCTGATTCTTTGTTATGAATTAAATGAGTGTAAGACAAAATTTTATTTTTCAACAACAATTTTTGTGTATTTGAGAAAATACATTTCCAATCTATAATAGTCAGGAAAGTCTCAAAATTATAAAGCATGAGTGGATTAAGGCTAAAGGCAAAGCAACTTAATAAAATCACACCTTTAGGTCTAGCTCCTCAGTTTATAAAGATCGGGAAAGCTGCATTTATGTCCACTAAAGCACTGGGGTATGTAACATTGGAACACGTCTCCTGTGTTCTGTGGGTAAGCTTCAAAGGTTAGGTCAATATTGATTTCAATACTGGGAAATCAGATGTTACTTCATCCTTAATTCTAATTTATATTGTTTCAAAATTGAAAGAAATAATATGGTAAAAAAAATGAAGGCTTAAAAAAAGACTAGAGGGTGTTTCTTCTTGCCTATCCTTATGCCTTTTTACATGTACTTTCTGCCAAACTGATTGCTGCTTCTGTTTGTATCTTCTATAAATCTATTTCTTGAGTCTTGATCCACTGGACAGTTACCTTAAAATAAAGTCTAAAAGGACAGATACAGTTCTATTGAGACATTTCAGAAAAATAAATGTGATAAATAATATATTTTTAAATAGACACATACAAATCCCTCCCTGCTGAAGCTACAAAATGTCAACAGCAGTGTTGGCCAGGTGTGCTCAGCAGCTGAAAATCAGGCCTCCGGAAACACCTTTATTGGAAATGCTCCCAAAGGAAGCATTTACCAGGGAAATGCTTTTTCTTAATAGGAAAAAAAAAACCTCTTCAGAAGCCTTGCTGCATTCCTCTACTGATGAAATAGATTCTTCCGTCAGTGACACACTAAAATTCAAGGCTGACTGATAAAGTTAATGCAATAAATATGGATGTAGGGAGAGAAGAGGGGAGAAAGGGAGGGTGGAGGGAGAACAGATCAAATTCAGTTTCATGAATACATATATATATGGTTATATAAATAAATGTATACCAAGTAGAAACAGAAAATGGAATGAGTCTTGCATTTTGTTGAGACTACTGGGGAAGTCTTAACCGCATTAAGCATTAAAATAAAAAACAGAGGAGGGGATTTTTAATGGTGAGCTACCGGTCACACAATGCCACCTGCTAAAAACATCATTACTGTACGCTTTTTGTGCCTAAGGGACTAATCCAACCAGTATTTATAGTTATAAAATCTAAATGGAATAAAACTGCAACTGAGAGTGCTCTCATTACTGTGAAGTTGAAAGGATTGGACAGACTAGATAAATCATGAAGGAAGGCTTGGCCAAAACAAGGAGCAAGGTGCTCCATTTAGATACCTCTCTGAACATTTTGGCCTGAGCCATTCTGACTTGGATAATGTAGATGAATGGTAGATGACAATAAACCAATGGCCCCTTTCTCATGCATAAGTAATAAAGTTATCTCCCGTCATAGCAGTAGTTGCCACCATAAACAGTGTAATCCATCCATTTAAGATCCCTGATCTGTATTTCGGACACAGCCAAAGAAAATACAAGTATATTGGTTTTAAGCAGTTTTGAGACCGCAGTAGCTTTAAAAACCAAACACCAAAGCTGTGAATCTCCATGTGCATTAGCAATACTTTTTCACATATACTAGAAAAGGTTCAAGGTTAGATTGATGTAGTTTATATTAGGTGCTGATTTGCTTTGTTTGATCCTACATACAAGCAGAAAAAGGGTCTATGGCATTGTTTTTTCAGTCTTTCTGGCCATAAGAGATGAACGAGATCTATAAGATCTGATCCAGAAAATAACTGCAATTGCAAAATCAAACGAATTTATACATGTGACTACATGTATGCATTCAAGCAAATGAATGTAATGGGAGAGATAAACTAATATTCTTCAAATAGACAAATGTTTTCTTAGTTGTTAATGAATATATCAGTAAATAAAAGAAAGCCTAGAAGTGAGCTCGTAACTCGATCTCTGTTTTTATAGACTATTTAGCCATTAACTCATTCTCTGTTTCTGTTTTGCACTTCTTGAACTAGCTATCACCAAAACAAACAATTTTAGATTTTACAGGGGAATATAGAGGTAAGCCAGTCAATGCTATATTGCCTTGAAGCTGTTCCCTTTTCCCCTTTTGTTTATTAGCATAGACATAATCAACAAAAATAATTAGGAATATACCTCATTGGATACATTTTATTTTCTTCAGTTACAAAAGTATGAGAAATGTCACAAAGTATTCCTTTTTCTGTCCCTGACACAGTTAACATCCCAATGAAATTCCTGCAGCAGTAGCATTACAAAATATTTATATCTTCTTTTATGGGTTTGGTGTAATAAAACTAAATAAAATTTACTAAAAAAAATGTCAAAGATGATAGATAAAGTGCTCCTGGCTTCTCAGGGAGGAGGGGAGGGGAGGGGGGAGAATGTTTTATTGAGCTTGAAAAGAAACAATATAAGAAAAAGTACTGAACTGACGTAATCATGGGTTTTTCAAAGGGTAGTAAACACTTAGAGGAAGAGCCAGTGGATTAATATGATAGAGTTGCCATCACGGAAACGTGGCGGGATGACTCGCACAGCTGGAGGGCTGCAATGGATGGCTATAAACTCTTCAGAAGGGATAGGCAAGGAAAGAGAGGTGGTGGGGTAGCCTGTGTGTTAGGGAATGTTTTGATGGTCTAGAGCTTTATGATGGTGATGACAGGGTTCAGTGTTTATGGTAATGCCCTGGTTCCAGCTGGGATAGGGTTAATTTTCACCAGGAGTCCAGGAACGCTGGACATTCTTCAAGAAGGAAATCTTATATGCACAGGAGCAGGCCGTCCCCATGTGCCAAAAGATGAGACAGCAGGAAAGAAGACTGACTTGGCTGAACAGAGAGTTTTGTCTGGAAATAAGGAAAAAAAGGAGAGTTTTTGACCTTTGGAAGAAGGGGCAGGCAACTCAGGAGGACTACAAGGTGGTCGTGTGGTTTTGCAGGGAGAAAATTAGAAGGGCCAAAGCTCAACTAGAACTTAATCTGGCTGCTGCTGTAAAAGACAATAAAAAATGTTTCTATAAGTACATTAACAACAGGAGGGCTAAGAACAATTTAAATCGTTTATTGGATGTGGAAGGAAACATAGTGACAAAGGATGAGGAAAAGGCTGAGGTACTTAATGACTCTTTGCCTCAGTCTTTAACAGTAAGACCAGTTGTTGTCCAGGCACCCAGCCTCATGAGCTGGAAGACAGGGATGGGGAGCAGAATGAAATCCCCATAATCCAAGGGGAAATGGTTAGCGACCTACTATACCACTTTGGCACACACAAGCCTAAGGGGCCAGATGAAATCCAAATAACGCTGCTGAGAGAGATGGCAGATGTGCTCACCAAGCCATTTTCCATCATTTACCAGAAGTCCCAGCATACCAGAGAGGTTCCAGTTGGCTGGAAGTTAACAATTGTGATGCCCATCTACAAGGAGGATCTGGGGAACTACAGGCCTGTCAGTCTGACCCCAGTGCCAGGGAAGGATGTGAGGCAGATCTTCTTGAGTGTCATCATACAGCATGTACAGGACAATCAGATGATCAGGCCCAGCCACATGGGATTATGAAAGGCAGGTCCTGCTTGACTAACCTGATCTCTTCTATGACAAGGTAATTCGCTTAGTGGATGAGGGAAGGGCTGTGGATGTTGTCTACCTGGACTTTAGTAAAACCTTTGACACTGCTTCCCACAGCATTCTCCTGGAGAAACTGGCTGCCTATGGCTTAGATGGGCATACTATTTGCTGGGTAAAAAAACTGTCTGAATGGCCAGGCCCAAAGAGTTGTGGTGAATAGAGTTAAATCTGTTTGGTAGTCGGTCACAAGTGGTGTTCCCCAGGGCTCAGTGTTGAGGACAGTTCCTTTTAATATCTTCATCAATGATCTGGATGAGGGGATCAAATGCACCCTCAGTAAGTTTGCAGATGACACAGGGTTAGGTGGGAGTGTTGATCTGCTTAAGGGTAGGGAGGCTCCACAAAGGGACCTGCACAGGCTGGATCAATGGGCCAAGGCCAACGGTATGAGCTTCAACAAGGCCAAGTGCCAAGTCCTGCACTTGGGTCACAACAACCCCAGGAAACGCTACAGGCTTGGGGAGGAGCGGCTGGGAAGCTTCAACAGTTGGTCAACAGCCATCTGAATATGAGCCATCAGTGTACTCAGGTGGCCAAGAAGGTAAATGGCATCCTGGCTTGTATCAGCAATAGTGTGGCCAGCAGGAGTAGGGAAGCGACTGTTCCCCTGTGCTCGGCACTAGTGAGGCCACACCTTGAACACTGTGTTCAGTATTGGGCCCCTCACTGCAAGAAGGACATCAGTGACGACTGGTGTCCCTCAGGGGTTGGTACTGGGACCAGTACTCTTTAACACCTTCAGCAGTGACACAGACTCTGGGACTGAGTGCACCCTCAGCAAGTCTGCGGATGACATCAAGCTGAGTGGTGCAGTGGACATGCCTGAGGGATGAGATGCTATACAGAGGGACCTGGACAAGCTCGAGAGGTGAGCCTGGATGAACCTCATGAGGTTCAACAAGGACAAATGCAAGGTCCTGCACCTGGGTTGAAACAGCCTTCGGTATCAGTACAGGCTGGGGGATGAAGGGATTGAGAGCAGCCCTGGTGAGAAGGACTTAGGGATAGTGGTGGGTGAAAATCTGGACATGACCCGGCAATGTGCGCTGGCAGCCCAGAAAGCCACCCGTGCCCTGGGCTGCATCCCCAGCAGCGTGGGCAGCATCGAGGGAGGGGGTTCTGCCCCTCTGCCCCGCTCTGGGGAGACCCCCCTGCAGTGCTGCCTCCTGCTCTGGGGCCTCAGCACAGGAGAGACACGGAGCTGTGGGAGCGGGGCCAGAGGAGGCCCCGGAGATGATCCGAGGGCTGGAGCAGCTCTGCTGTGGGACAGGCTGGGAGAGTGGGGCTGTTCAGCCTGGGGAAGGGAAGGCTGCGGGGAGACCTGATTGCGGCCTGACAGTGCTTAAAGGGGAGCTATAAGAAAGATAGGGAAAAACTTTTTAGCAGGGCCTGTAGTGACAGGACAAGGGGTGATGGTTTTAAATGGAAAGAAGGGAGATTCAGACTAGATATAAGGAAGAAATTCTTCACAATGCAGGTGGTGAAGCACTGGCACAGGTTGCTCAGAGAGGTGGTAGATGCCCCATCCCTGGATACATTCAAGGTCAGGTTGGATGTGGCTCTGAGCAGCCTGATCTAGTTGCAGACGGCCCTGCTCATGGCAGGAGGGTTGGACTAGGTGGCCTTTAGAGGTCCCTTCCAGCCTGGTTTATTCTATGATTCAATATAAAAAACCAATTTACTTAAACAGATGTTTCTTGTCTTTGCAATATGCTAACTGGTCTTTCCAAAAAGAAAAAAACCAAAAAACCAAAACCAAATTAAATGAATAAAATTTATTTAAGTGATTCTTGTGGCAAAGGCTTTTTTTTTTAGCTTTTTTTAAAAACATTTGATACATAGCAACTTACTATAGGCCAAGACAGTAAGCTAGCTGCTGCACAGAAAGATAAAGTTGATATCTGCATTTAAGTTTTTACTGTCTAAATCCACCACTAATTAACAGTCAAGTTCTAGTTGGGATTTTCCTTCGGTTAAAAAAAGCATAAAAATGGAATTGTGCTTCATAGCTTAATAACATGGCAATTGCAAGTTTCTGTTTTACTGACATCTAACTTCATGGGAATTTGCAGGTGATCTCACCAATACGGAAAGAATACCCCAATTACAGAAAAAATGTTTTTGAATGTTTGCTGCACACATTAGTATAGAAGTGAACAGTGAGCAGAACCTCAATATGTGAGTGCGGAACTAGCAGCTGATTCTTCCCCTGTGCTGATGGGCCATCAAGAATACAGTTGTGGCTGACTGCCCCAGTTAAAGTCTTGTCCATGGAGCATCTGTTGCGTATCTCTGAGACGGAGTGAATTAGCATGTGTCATTTCATCCTGTCTAAAGAAGAAGTAAGACTCAGACCTCCCAGGATGAATTAGGGTGGTTACGGTAAGGTTATTAGTTATTATAACCATCGTTATTATAACTAATAGGTGGTTATTGGTAGCACCAGCACATCTACATACCTATCGGAAGTGCAGACTAGAAGACTCAAGTAATGACCTTACCTGGAGGAGTGAGCTGCCTGCCTGGGGAGTTATAAATGTTTGGAGAAATTTTGCTATAGAAGTCACTATGAAGGTTTTGGAATACTGAAATATCCTGAAAGAAATCATAGCTGACAGATTTCCAGTACCCTTTGCTCTGGCCAGGCCCAAAATAGCATCATTGTGAAGTTCCAAATCCATAACTTGTCAAACATGGTATTTCTACGGTAGCTATTTTGATGTGGTTCAGATTACAAAATCACTAGTGCAAATGTGAGCACTAGGTTTGGGGCAAAACAGAAAATACCATGTGGGAGAACTGCTTGTGGTTGAACACTGTCTGACAAAAGTTGTCCAGCTAGCTTTGAAAGAGCAGTTGAAGTGAGACTGTGGCTTCATTTTAACAAAGTGGTTGCAAGTGAAGGTTCACTCACCTACTAAACAAATATCAACCATCGAATAGAAAAGAAAAATCAGTTAATACCTGTCATACTACTTGCTAAACGACCTTTTCAAATAAATATTTTTCTCCAGTTTACATAAACCAGACCTTGATTTTAGATAATTCAAGCATATGGTTCTTCTTCAGCATGCTGGCAAACTTTCTTGATTAGAAATCTGTACCGGTATCTTTCTATGAATGTCCCAGAACATCATGCATGGAAATCATAGAATCATAGAATCATTTAGGTTGGAAAAGACCTTTTAAGGTCATCAAGTCCAACCATTGATCTAACACTGCCTAGTCAACCACTAAACCCTAAGCATTCCCTAGGCATCACATCTACGTGTCTTTTAAATCCCTCCAGGGTTGGTGACTCCACCACCTCCCTGGGCAGCCCGTTCCAGGGCCTGACAGCCCTTTCAGTGAAGAAATATTTCCTAATGTACAATCTAAACCTCCCTTGGTGCAACTTGAGCTCATTTCCTCTTATCCTATTACTTCTTACTTGGGAGAAGAGACCGCCCCCCACCTTGCTACAACCTCCTTCAGAGAGTTGTATAGAGCGATAAGGGCTCCCCTCAGCCTCCTTTTCTCCAGGCTGAACAAACCCAGTTTCCTCAGCCGCTCCTCACAGCACTTGTGCTCTGGGCCCTTCACCAGCTTTGTAGCCCTTCTTTGGATGCTTGTATTCTTGTAGTAAGGGGTCCAAACCTGAACACCATATGTTAGAATATGTATCAATAAAAAAAGGAGGAAAATGGTGAAAAAAAAAAAAAAAAGAAAAAAAAAAAGCAGGTTATCAATCTAAGAAGAAAAAGTTGAAGAATACTCATGAAAATTTTCAGTAACCTACATCTAAAAGAAAAAAAAATGAGCCTTGCTGAGAAGAGGAGAATACAGAATACAGTATTGATGTAGTCACCACAAGCAGAGAGAACAAGTAATGAGCATCACTTCTATTAAATATGTCACAAGTCAGAATGAAGGATGCTCATACTTACCCATCAGTAGAAGATGAACAACTAACCCTTGGCAGTCATGGCATCCAAATTCCTAGTTTTATGGCCTATCGTGGAGCAACAACTTCTACTGTGAGGCAAAATACATATCCGCACAAAGGAGAGTGCTTCCAGCCCGTCCTGTAGATCCAGCCATAAGCAGATATTCCACTTCTGTGCTGCATGGTCATTCAGCTACAGGGACAGCAATTTTGCTCAGAGGCTTTTTTACATCCTCATGATGTAAGAAGAAACGGGTCTGCCAGAAGCTTCCAAGCTATGGTATCTGACAGTAAGTCACTGGTTGACCTGTGACAAGCAAAACATCTGTAAACTTCTGTCAAAAAAAAAAAAAAAAAAAAAAAAAGAGAGAGATTCTGCTATGGTGCAGAGGAAGGAGTAGATGACCTGTCAAGATGTCTTCTAGTTTCTTATAAACAGAAATGAAAGTGAACTACATTGTGGGTACGTAGTGAAGGGTGTGCTTTACTCTTGTCTTTGTTATGAGCATGGACATTCTCTCTTATGTGAAATGGTTATCTTAGTTTTCAGGGAGTGCTTTGATTAGGAAAAAAAAAGAAAATAAAAAATCCATTTGTAGTTTTCTTTATAATAATGCAAAGGAACCAGTCATTGTTTTGGAAAGCACCAAGCATAAAGCCAAATGTGAAACATACTGTGACTCCTTCCTTAAAATTCATGAAAGAGAAAAATACATTTATTTCCATAATCCAAGGATTTCTCCAAACCCAGTAACAGAAAATACATGTAACATTTTTTTATTGTGATGCATCTCACTGTTGTATAGTTTGCTGTGAAAAGGTACACCTGCTTTTGGGAAGGTGTTAATGAGGTTTCAAATACTGATGCATGAATTCATTCATGTTCTTTTGTCAGTCACCTACTTATCATTCAGTGGAAAACTATTGTTTTCCACATCTCAAGGAAAAAAAGTAAACAACAATTGCTTCTTAAAGAGACCTGAAGAAAATCTTTACCTATAATTTCTTTGTTGGTAACAACAGCAATGACCTAACACCAGTGAAAAGACTGTCAGTTTTCTAAGGAGAGCCCTTTCCATCTATAACACGTCTCACAGTGGTGAGTCATAAAATCACAATTCAGAGCCACCTACAAAGCTTATTAAAAATTGATTCCAGTCTAGCTAAGACTGTAAAGGTATATATAAATCATGTCTTCCATGTTCTTTGAACTGATAAAAACAATTTGTAATGCTAGCACCACTGGGACAGAAGTGAAGGCTAGTGCCACCTGAAAGTCCACGTTTTGGCTGACAGTATTTAAATAATGATCTACTATGTTCATGCAGATGTTATCTAGAAACGTAAAATCTCTTAACCAGTTTTACTTATGGTTTGCTTGTCAACTGTTTTCTGAGACACAAAACTGGAGGTGCTAGATGGTGTGGACATGATGGGTTCTGGAGCACAGGTTATTTTTTCCGCTCTCCTTCCAGTTGTGGGCAGAGATATTGGAAGAAACAGATGGGCCTAGCCTATTAATACACGGCTCTGTGGCTGGTGTCACCACAACAATTTTAGGGTTTTTGATAATGGGATGGCCTACATGGCACCAGGCTTGCTGGTGTGAGATGAGATTCACCTTTCTCAAAGGGGGAAGAAGGTCTTTGCTCACAAGTTAACAGGGCTTATTGACAGTGTTAAACTAGAGTTGAAGGGGAAGAAGGATAATATCAGGCTTGCTAATGACAAGCTGTGGGATGACACGACAAGGTTAGAGGGACTAGGTACTCTGAGAAGTGCTGGCTGCACTGCAGCGCACTTGAAGTCTTAAAGAGACGAGCCAGGGGCTCCTGAGGTAATAGAAGCCAACAGGGAAACACCAGTGAAATACCACAAAGGAATGAAGGGGTGTTTCTTTAAGAAGGTGACTCGGCCAAAAGCCCAGCTGAAGTGCCTCTACACTAGTGCACACAACATGGGCAACAAACAGGAGAAGTTGGAAGCCACCATTCTGCTAGAAAGCTACAACATATTTGTGGTTATTGGAATTGGTGGGATGAATTCCATGACTTGGAGTGCAGCTATCCATGGCTACAGGCTGTATAGAAGGGACAGATGAGGAAGGAAGGGCGAAAGCTTTGCTCTCTACATCGAGAAATGGAGAGAGTGTGAAGAGCTGCCTCTGAAGAATAAACACAAATAACAGGTGGAAAGCTTATGGGTAAGAATCAAAGATTGAGGCAACAAAGGGAACCTTGTAATTGGTGTCTACTACAGGCCACCCGATCAAGGGGAGCCTATTGATGAAGCCTTCTTACTCCAGCTACAGAAGGCATCACACTCACAGGCTCTTGTCCTGCTGGAAGACTTCAACCACCCCAACATCTGCTAGAAAAGCAGCACGGTGAGCTGTAGGCAATCCAGGAGAGTCACGGAGTGTGTGGAGGAGAACTTCTTAAGCCAGGTAATAGCCCCATCAGAGGGGTTGTGATACTGGACCTGTTGGTCACCAATGTAAGTAAGCTAATAGGTGACATCAAGATTGGAGGCTGCCTGGGCTGCAGTGATCACTACTAAAGGACAAGGAGGAACTGCACAGGCAGTGGAAGCAGGGACAGGCATCCTGGGAAGAGTACAGGGACACTGCCTGCTTGTGTAGGGATGGGGTCAGGAAGGCCAAGGTGCAGCTGGGGCTGAATTTGGAAAGGGATGCAAAGAATAAAAAGAAGGGTTTCTACAGATACGTCAGCCAGAAAAGGAAGGTCAAAGAATGCATGCCCCCACTGATGAGCAAGACTGGCAAACTGGTAACAGTGGATGAGGAGGAGGCTGAGGGACGCAACAACTTTTTTGCTTCAGTCTTCACTGGTAACCTCTCTTCCCACACCTCTCGAGTGGATGGACTGCAAGATGGGACTGGGGCAGCAAAGTCCCTCCCACTGTAAGAGAAAATCAGGTTTGTGACCACCTGGGGAACCTGAACATACATAAGTCCATGGGACCTGACAAGATGCATCCCAGAGTGCTGAGGGAGTTGGCTGATGGAGTTGCCAGACCACTCTCCATGGTATCTGACAAGTCATGGCAGTCAGGTGAAGTCCCTGGGGACTGGAAAAAGGGAAACACTGCCCCCGTTTTTAAAAAGGGTAGGAGGGAAGACCCTGGGAACTACCGACCTGTCAGCCTCACCTCTGTGCCTGGGATGATCATGGAACAGATCCTCCTAGAAGCTGTGCTAAGGCAGATGGAGGACAGGGAGGTGATTTGAGACACCCAGCATGGCTTCAACAGGGTTAAGTCCTGCCTGACCAACCTAGTGGCCTTCTATAATGGAGTGACTACATCAGTGGACAGGAGAAGTTACAGATGTCATCTATCTGGACTTCTGTAAAGCCTTTGACAATGTCCCCCACAACTTCCTTCTCTATAAAATAGAGAAATACGGATTTGATGGGTAGACTCTTTGGTGGATGAGGAATCAGATGGGTGGTCGCATCCAGAGGGTAGTAGTCAATGGTTCATTGTCCAGATGAAGATCATTTACAAGTGGTGTTCTTCAGGGTTCGATACTGGGACGAATACTCTTTAGCATCTTAATCAATGACCTAGACAGTGGGATGGAGGGCACCCTCAGCAAGTTTGTGGATGACACCAAGTTGAGTGGTGCAGTGGACACGCCTGAGGGATGGGATGTCATCCAGAGGGACCTGGACAAGCTTGAGAAGTGGGCCTGGGTAAACTTCATGAGGTTCAACAATAACAAGTGCAGGGTTCTGCACATGGGTCGGGCAACCCTTGGTATCAACAAAGGCTGAGGGATGAAGGGATCGAGAGCAGACCTGCTGAGAAGGGCTTGGGGGTACTGGTGGGTGAAAAGATGGACATGCCCAGCAATATGCACTGGCAGCCCAGAAGGCCACCCGTGCCCTGGGCTGCATCCCCAGCAGCGTGGGCAGCAGGTGAAGGGAGGGGGTTCTGCCCCTCTGCCCCGCTCTGGGGGGACCCCCTTGCAGTGCTGCTGCCTTTCAGGGGCTTATAAGAAAGATAGGGACAGACTTTTAGCAGAGCCTGTTTCAATAGGAGAAGGGGTAATGGTTTTAAACTGAAAGAGGGGAGATTTAGACTAGACATAAGAAATTAATTTTTTATGATGGGAGTGGTGAAGCACTGGCACAGGTTGCCCAGAGAGGTGGTAGATGCCCCATCCCTGGAAACATTCAAGGCCAGGCTGAACAAGGCTCTGAGCAACCTGAACTAGTTGAAGATGTCCCTGCTCATGGCAGAGAGTTGGACTGGATGGGCTTTAAAAGTCCTGTCTAACCCAAACTATTCTATGATTCTATGGTTCTGTTTGCTAGGAAGTATGTTCAGATCAGACAATTACTTTTGGAACAAAATTACATGTCTGTCATTTCATTTAGACCATGTAGGTGAACATAATTGCTCTTTTTCTATTGTCACAGTTGAATTATGTTCAATTTACCCTCTGGAGAATGCACGAAATTATGTGTCTTAAAAATTTAGATTTTTATTAAATAGGCAAACTGAGTCACATACAAAGTAGGTGAGTAAGAAAAATTCTAGCATTAATTGAGCTGTAAAGCCTGGAATGTCACCTTCTTATGTAGACCTTAATTATACAGACCTTTGGAGATTAAGTGGAAAGGAGGACAGACAAATATAAGGACAAATGTACCACAGGGAAAGAATCTGGTGCTAGCTGCTTTTTATGGCACTTACCAACAATCATGGAAGCATGGAGGGAAATTTTCTTGACAAAAGGAATATAAAAAATGTAGTATAGATTTTCTGCCCAGAAATATGGACTCTGGGTCAAAAACTGAAAGAAATCAAGCCAAAAGTCATCCAGTCTTAATTCTATCTCAGTCCTTGGGACTGATGTGCCTCACTAATTAAATCCATCTGGAATCCTGGAGCCAGTTGATAAGTAACACCGAGCACAGGGATTTAGGCCAGATAAATTCGGGCATCAGGAGTGCTGAATGTCCGTGGGCCAGCAGTCTGGGAATCTGGCCTGACCTGGACTTCATGTTTTTCTTTTTTGGCCAGCTAACACAGTCAAACCTCAAGAAAAGGAGTGAACTGCAATCATTCAAGTTTTTACACCGATGAGAAAAAGCTACAAGGTCATGGGGTGTAGCATAGGAAATAGTGTTTTGGCATGGATCTTTTTTAGAAAATTAAAACGTAAAAAACCTACATGAGCCTTGGTAAGGCAGGTGCCTGCATTAACATTTATAGAAGGTTTTAAAGAGCTAAGAACACTGCAAACCATTTTAATTACATCTGATGCATTCTGGTGGAACATTTCGTTTACGTTGTGAAACCCACCATCACATTCAAAGCTGTGAGGTTACTAAAATATTATTTTTCTGTTCAATTGTCATTGCCAAGTACGATGTGAATTTCCCTTACTAATGTAATTTCATGCACCTTTAGGGCACCATCTATGTGAAAATTGACCTATAATTTATGTGAAATATTATTACAATATCCATGTTGGAAATGAAGCATAAAATTATACTAATATGTACACATCGGCCACATTTGCCTATTTTCAGGGCCTTGTTTCAAGACTGATATTTTACCTACCAGGTTGTTTTCAACATGAATGTTTTTGAATCATTTAATAAAGACCTAGAGTCTTAATTTTAAACTGACAAAATTCAAATCACTTGTGCTGGTTTTGGCTGGGATAGAGTTAATTTTCTTCACAGTAGCTAGCATGGGGCTGTGTATTGGATTTGTGCTAGAAACAGTGTTGATAATGCAAGGATGTTTCTGTTATTGCTGAGCAGGGCTGACACAGAGTCAAGGCCTTTTCTCCATTTCTCGCCCCACCCCACCAGTGAGGAGGCTGGGGGGACACAGCTGGGACAGCTGACCCCAGCTGACCCAAGGGATATTCCATACCATATGGCATCGTGCTCAGCATATAGAGCTGGGGGAAGAAGAAGGAAGAAGGGGACATGTGGAGTGTTGGCATTTTGTGTCCCCAAGTAACCGTTACATGTGACGCTTTCCTGGAGATGGCTGAACACCTGCCTGCCCGTGGGAAACAGTGAATGAATTCCTTGTTTTGCTTTGCTTGCATGCATGACTTTTGCTTTACTTATTAAACTGTCTTTATCTCAATCTATGAGTTTTCTCATTTTTACTCTTCTGATTCTCTTCCCCACCCTGCCCCGGGGGAAGGGAATGACTTGCTGCATGGTGCTTAGGTGCCAGCCAACGTTAAACCACAATATCAATAATAACTCTATTGCGTTTCATGTAGCAAAGGAAATGCCTTAAGAATCAGGCCAAGTTTATTAACTCTTCAGATGTCATTTAATGTCACAACTGGATTCCTCAGTTTTAGCTGTGACATCTGCAAGCACAAGATTTTAGATATGTTACATACTGTCCCTTTGAGGATCTATTTTCTTTCAGTTATGAAACAAACTCTTTGTTAAATATTGAGCACTGGAATTCTAGGACAAGTACTTTATGCTTTTATTTGGTTTTCATTTTTTACTTACATCCCAGTTGTAACTGCAGTCTAAAAATAGAAAGTTAGAATTCTCAAATCTCTCAGTAATCAGTGGAGACAGTTGCTCCTGTAGGAACCCTCATCTCACCATCCCCAAGCTGTGTGAGAAAAATATTCTCTAGCTTCTGAGCAAACTCTGAATGAATTACTTTTATGTCTAATGTTTAGTTAGCTAAAGTTAAGTGAGATGAAGCCAAGTACTAGTGTCCAGATCCACAAAAGTGTATAGATATTTCACTCTAGCTGAATCTCATAGAATCACAGAATCATAGAATGTTTTGGGTTGGAAGGGACCTCTAAAGCCCATCTAGTCCAACCCCCTGCAGTGAGCAGGAACATCTCCAACCAGATCAGGTTGCTCAGAGCCCCGTCCAGCCTGGCCTGGGATGTTTCCAGGGATGGGGCCTCCACCACCTCTCTGGGCAACCCCTTCCAGTGTTTCACCACCCTCATCTTAAAGAATTTCCTCCTCGTATCCAGCCTAAACCTACCCTGGTTTGGTTTAAAACCATCACCCCTTGTCCTGTCACTACAGGCCCTGCTAAACAGTTTTTCCCCCTCTTGCCTACAGGCCCCCTTCAGGCACTGACAGGCCGCAATCAGGTCTCCCCGCAGCCTTCCCTTCCCCAGGCTGCACAGCCCCACTCTCCCAGCCTGTCCC
>JMFS01113960.1:0-31733 GCA_000699545.1 Podiceps cristatus
GCACCAAGGTCAGGCTAACAGGCCTGTAGTTACCGGGACAGGCCTGTAGTTCCCTGGCATACTGGAGATGAAAGTCATTTTAAATGCATAGGGAAATCACCTGAATAAATGCAGAGTGGTCTTTTAAGATGAAAACTTACTGATCTGAACAGGTTAACAGCAGCTCTTTCAAGTTTTTAACTAAGACTTTATTGCTATATTATTGATATGTAAGTCTACCCTAAGAAGTACATCATTCTAATGAGAGCTTTGTGTTTTATTACTAAGTCCTGCATTTAATTAGAAAAAGAGTGATTCCTTCAATATAGCTTTATCCCACTGCTTATGTAATTTATTTTTCTTGAGCACAGAATTAATTCAGATCATTGCTAGATATAATCAAAAAAGCCCATCAAAACTAATGGACCACTAACAGACCAAACTAGTAGCTTTGTTTCAAGAGTAGGTTATGAAATATGCCAAATTATTGTGCAGCACTGCTTTGGAACAGACAATTACATTCTATGGGACTGCCCCAACCTCATTACATGTTTCAGAATACATTAACAAAAGCAATGATTAATCTATGACAAAAACAATTTATCAAAAGATATCAGCAAGAACAGTTGAATCTTAGATTTATTTTGAAAAATCTCAGTGTTACAATGATGTCAATAGTTTAAAACAAAACAGTGCTCAAATTATTGTGTAAATATAAAGAAAACTAAAACATACTTGCACTGAGCATGAAAATATTTGATCAAGTTCTGAAGCAAGTCCACTCCTTTTTTAATCTTGATTTCATTGACTTTCAGCAGGTACTGTTAAAAAAATAATTCACAAAAGAAATTATTATTGCTACAGTATTTTTAAACATTTTATTTTCAGTTATATTTCAACAAGCTTAAACAGCTGCAGATTTAGAAGACCTAAAAGAGAATTCATTGAACAGCAGCTTCAAGGGTTAATCACACAAAAACAATTGTTGTCATCGCTGATTTTTGATACCCTGTGGGGATACTTCACTATGATGCATTCAAAATATTAAAGCATCCTTCATGGCTCCTAGTGGAAGCCACTGTTAAAGGAAGCATAAAAGGTTTTGTATAGTAAATTTAGGAACCTATTCTGAAACCTAGTAGCCCATCTAGGTATCTGTCTCACTAGTTGTTAAATTCATCGCTAAATAGATGTCATTAAGGAAGAAAGCAGTTTACTAAAAAAAAGGTGAGGGATTAATTTAACCATTTTTTTAAATCTGCCTTCTGATTTTACCATTTTCTCTATCAATTCCTTATATGCAGTAATTACAGCAAATTACAGTTTAGCAAGAGATTTTAAAAATCTACTGTCAAGCTAAAAAAAAGTGTAATTAGTGTCCTTTTGCATTAGGCAGAATCAAAGTCCGTATTAAGTGACAGCTCCTCCCCTGAATGCCATAGCACAAAAGATGTCAATCTGAACTTCTGCTTGCCTGGCTGACCAAATATCTACAGGATACCTTAACTGCCCACTAAATTATGACAATTTTTAACCCCTGCTTAGACAGTGACCTCCAAGCAAATTAGTGAATGTCTTCTTAGCAGTGCTCCAATGCACCTGGTTTTCCTCTACACGCAGTACAACCTTAATGTTTTAAACTCACTAAAATAAAGCAGTATCCAGGTGCCGGCTTTCACTGTTGTACCTTTTTATGCTGGTTCAGGTGAACAAACGATTAGCCTAAATGGTAGACTTGCACACTGGGTAGTATTTAGTTAGAAGAATCACTTCTCTAGCTCCTGTTAATTTAAAATGGAGCTCTAGGAACTTCTATAACTATTCAGAGATAACAGAGTATAAACTTCTTTTCCCAAAAATCAGAAGAAATAAAGGACGCACTTTAGCTATTCCACATTTAAGGTAACTTGATCCAATTTCACAAACTTCACCCTGCATTTTATTATCACTACAACTGATTAAAGTGAACTCCTTTTTTACCGTGACACAGGAAGAGAGAAGCATCTGGTTTTGGTTGTTTCATAAGAAGGATAGAGATGGGGAATTAGCTGGCAACATCCATTTGTTTATTGGGTACCCAAATCCCTTCACTAGTTTTGGATACTTTAGTCTGACTCCGTACAGGAACGTGAAGCTTTTCTACTCAGTATCGGTGTATGCAGTAACTAAAAGTAGTATTTAGGACAACTGCTGATAAGCTATGTTGGCGTATGAGTCAAATTAGCCCTAATCAACCAAGCAAAACCAGAAGAAACACCCATGGTATATTTTTGAGTTAATGCACAGGAAGAATGAACTCAGAAACTTCAATTCCCCACCATGGAAATTGACACATCCTTAAACAAAGCAAACCAAAAATATTTATATCAGTTTTAGCATCCAGCAAAATCACAAAGATTTCAAAATAGAAACATCCTGAAACATCCTGAAACATCCTGAAAGACAAGTAGATTCCATCCTTAGCGCTTTTTTTCAGTACCAGTCCAATAGTGTGCAAGACTGGAGCCTCTTCTCATAATAATGCAACAGCTGACAGCATAGGGAACAATTCAGAGAATGATCTAGGGCTTAAAATAACTTATAGTGAAGTAGTACTGTAAAGTCTTATTTATTATCATCTCTTAGTGTTCAATTGAGCTTTGCATTATTTATTTATTCTCTAATTTACTTGTAAGTGAAATTAGAAAATATCTAAATTCCCTGCAAAGTTAGCGCATCAGGATAAAAAAAAATGTTTTAGCAAATGGAGTCCACCAATAATTTTGCATTTCCCTTTAACATCAAAGCTGCCATTAAACAATTGTGGTTTTCAAAATTTTCCTAAAAATATTACCAGAACAATATGAATTTCACGTTGAGTCTTACCTCACACATCTGTAACTGGAAGAACCTTCTTTCTTTCTCCATCTCTTCTGCAATTTCAGCTCCACTTATTTCTGTACGGATCATCCCATGCAGCTTAGCATGCTCTTTTTTCTCCTTCTCTATTTTTGTACTATAAGGCAAAGAATCAGTCAATGGAGTGAGAAATCCATTGCCTCTCAGGAAATCTGGTTATTCACAAAGTCTACTGACAGATGCGGAGCCAAACTCTTGTAGCTTTGCATATGACTTACTTCCAGATGACATTTCATTTGAAATTTGACAATGACTAAAGATCAGCAATGACATGCAGTAGCTAAGATCTAATTCAGTCATCTGTTAAAATAATGTCCTGACAGATATTCCAAAGAAGACACTAAATGAGAGGAAGATACAAAATTCTTGCATTGAAGAAAAACAAAATCCAGAAACAAAATAATGAATTTCAATTGCAAATGCAGGGGGATGTTTAAGCCCAACTGACCAAACACCAGTTAACAGAGTTCAATTATGTCACCAGATTTATTGAGTCTTGCCTGTCATCAAATCATCTTCTATATATACAGGGTTTCCTAAGCCAAAATCACAGTTGCCATCTCTACTTGCTACTGAGCCAGTTGGCACTGGGAATGCCGGCCAGCCGGCTGTGTTGCAGACTTCAAAGTCTGCTAGACCAGCTGTCCTAATTCCCTGAAAGTTTCCATGAACGTTTTCCAAGAGCTCTGAGTAAAACAGGTTCTCCTGTAGAATACAAATGAATAACCAATATATAACTCCCCTAAACACACTTGTGCACTCATTACAGCTATTTGCCCTGTTGTTCCTAAAGGCAGTGGTATAATTATACTACCCAGTTAGACAAGCCTGATACGAATAAATATATTAATAAAAGAAAATATATAAGGGTGTTTACTTTTTGGAGGAAGACTTCTAGTTTGCCACTTGTACTGTTTAGTAGCAGAAAACACCGAAAAGGGCTTCCTGAGGAAATGTTATACTGCTTTTGAACAAGAGGAAGCATTACACAGGGATACAGGAAGCAGACGAGAGGAACAAATAGCACATGCACTGTCGTAACTCCTCTTGGGCAGTCAAGTGTCTCTCATCTCTTTCTCTGAGCAGATGACATGTCTCAAGTGCTCTCTTAACCTGATGTTAACATTACTCTAACAGCTTATGGGAAAACATCCTAGACGGTCTGAGGACTTCCAATCAACAATATATTCTGTACTTATACTTCTCAAGAATGAGGAACTGCCTCCTCTTGTACCTCCAGCAGCAAGGGAAAACTAGAATTAATGCCATTAATCCCATCCCGTAACATTCCCTCAGGGAAACACCTTGAACAGCGATTCAAAAAGCCTCACTGTGCTCTCGGTACTGGCAGGCATGGCAGAGCCAGCCGGCGCAGCATTCCAGCAGCCAGCACACCCAGCCAGCACTGCGCCCCTCAGCCCATCGCGCCCTGACAGAAGCTGGCATTCGGAGGGTAGCTCATCTCCTTTGAAATAAATATTCTGAAAGTCTTCTTGCTTCTAGAGGATTTTTCTAGAGTTTTCCCATTTTTCTTACTAATTTTGTTTAATCGATCTGCCTGGAAAACCTGAATACCCTGCAATATTTGGAAATCCAAATTCTTCACTCATCTGAATCAAAACTCAATTCCAGAACATTCTGTTTTCATCAAAAAGAAGTCTGTACTCTTACCCACTTACTGCCAACTATGCCATTTTGTAGCCATAGAATACAGAGTTCAAACACAAGAATTAACCAGACATCAACCATGAACAAGGAAGATAAACCATTACAAAAAGATTCACAGAAAATGACAAATACGCAGCTATTTCTAGCACATGCTCTAGGAGAGTTTACATTATATCACACTTCATAGTTCTAAAAAAGTCAAACCGCAGAACAGAGATCCAGGACGGTTTTAGTTCTCTCAATTTCCACATTAATCTAACAATACACGAGGCCAGAGAATTCACTGAAATGTGAGTTTAATAACTATCAATTACTATTGTGTTGTATTTTCATTGTTTACAGAGAACAATACTCGAACATAGGATGACATGACTACCTCTCAAATTTTAAGAGCTTATTAACATGTCATAAGGTGTGTCTCAGTGCTAGTTAAACCAAAAGACAACTAGTACTGCCACTACATTACACACAATATTACAGCATACATTGTTTTCAGAAATTGAATTCCTTTTAAAGAGCGATCTAGATTTCGGTGAAATAATCCTTTCTACATTTTAAGGATAAATTATACTCCACAGGCAAAAGGTAGTTAAACCAAGAGTACAGTATACCAACATCTACTAGGTAATTCAGAGAAATAAGACATCCTTGAAGCTGTTTGCTGGAGCTTTAGGCTCCATGGCTTCAAAAACTTCAGAGATGCTTTAAAAAAAACCCACCAAACCATCTCTTGGTGACAAGAGATACATGATGGTGCATTTCACATTTGCATTTCCTTATTATTCACTCTTTTACTCTCTAACCACATTTTCAGCTTTGAGTTTAACCTGTTGCTTTGCTACAGTAATATGCTACCTCCTATCTGACTGATACCACATGCACTTAGTTTCTAGGGAAACAAAGAAACCACATAAAGCAGTGTTGCATGCAAATCTCTGAGTGCTAAAAGTTGGCTGTGTTTCCTATCCAAATGCAAGAGTCAACTCAGCTTTAAGTGTCACTCTACCATGAGGTTAACCAAATCCTCCTGGCAAAGACAGTACTATAATGTGCCACTCTGGGGTTTACAAATATTGCAGGGTATTCAGGTTTTCCAGGCAGATCAATTAAACAAAATTAATAAGAAAATTGAGAAAACTCTAGAAATATCCTCTAGAAGTAATTAAAAAAGCAAATGTTTTGTAAAGTCGCTGTTCTTGAAGCTCAATGCAGCACATCACATATATAGACTTTGCTGACTAAGTTTAAAATCTGAGCACACTTCAGTCCATTTACAACACAGCTGTACATGACTAATATACAGTGAGCTCAGATCTGTGTAACAGACAAGTGAAGGTGAAATACAGGATGATGAATTACAACAAAAAAGTAAATTAGATACAAAATAAATGGTCTTGCCCATTTAGTTTCTACTATATGACTATTTTTACAGCTCCAATTTGAAAAGCAACTGCTTTTCAATATACATTTTAATTTCTATTTCAAAGAAATCAATTTTGTCATACAGATCGTGGTATAAATAAACATCAAAGCAGGCATTTTTTGTTTTTTAAACTTTAATAAGGACAGGACCTATATTACTGTTTAACATGCCAAAGTCAGGGGTTTATTTTCAGCCAGTGAACAGGGTAAACAACTAAAACACCCTGTGTACACACAGCAGTAGTGAATTGGCTGGCTGGCCAGCAGCTCTGTCTTTCCTCCTCTCCTTCCCCATACAGCAGTAAGCCAGGCTTAATATGAAATCTCAGGCTCAAAGCAGTAAATTGTGGATGATGTTTACCTGGACTTTAGTAAAGCTTGATGTTTACCTGGACTTTAGTAAAGCTTTTGACACCATTTTCCACAGCATTCTCCTGGAGAAAGTGGCTGCACATGGCCTGCACGGGTGTACTCTTCACAGGTAAAATACTGGTTGGATGGCCGAGCCCAGAGAGTTGTGGTGAATGGAGTTAACTCCAGTTGGCAGCGGGTTGCAAGTGGTGTTCCCCATGGTTCAGCACTGGGGCCAGTTCTGTTTAACATCTCTACCAGTGATCTGGATGAGGGGATCAAGTGCACCCTCAGCAAGTTTGCAAAACACAAGTTGGGTTCAAGTGTTGATCTGCTTGAGGGTAGGAAGGAGATAAAAGAGGGATCTGAACAGGCTGGATCAATGGGCCAAGGCCAACTGTACGAGGTTTACAAGGCGAAGTGCCAGGTCCTCCACATCAGTCACAACAACCCCCAGCAACGCTACAGGCTTGGGGAGGAGCGGCTGGGAAGCTGCCAGGCAGAAAAGGACCTGGGGGTGTTGGTGGACAGCCAGCTGAACGTGAGCCAGCAGTGTGCCCAGGTGGCCAAGAAGGCAACAGCATCCTGGCTTCTATCATAAACAGTGTGGCCAGCAGGAGTAGGGAAGTGATCATACGTCCCCCTGCACTCAGCACTGGTTGAGGCCGCACCTCAAATACTGTATTCAGTTTTGTGCCCCTCACTAAGGACCTGGGGGTGTTGGTGGACAGCCAGCTGAACGTGAGCCAGCAGTGTGCCCAGGTGGCCAAGAAGGCAACAGCATCCTGGCTTCTATCATAAACAGTGTGGCCAGCAGGAGTAGGGAAGTGATCATACGTCCCCCTGCACTCAGCACTGGTTGAGGCCGCACCTCAAATACTGTATTCAGTTTTGTGCCCCTCACTACAAGAAAGACATTGAGGTGCTGGAGAACAAGTCCTATGAGGAGCAGCTGAGGGAAGTGGGGTTGTTTAGTCTGGAGAAGAGGAGGCTGAGAGGAGACCTTCTCACTCTCTACAACTACCTGAAGGGAGGTTGTAGTGAGGTGGGTGATGGTCTCTTCTCTGAAGTAACAGGCAATAGGACGAGAAATATCCAACCTAAACCAACCAACCTAATATCCAACCTAAACCAAGGGAGGTTTAGGTTGGATATTAGGAAAAGTATCTTCACCAAAAGGGTTATCAAGCACTGGGACAGGCTGCCCAAGGAAGTGATGGAGTCACCATCCCTGGAGGCACTTAGAAGACATGTAGATGTGGCACTTAGGGACATGGGTTAGTGGTGGATTTGACTGTGTTAGGTTTACAGTTCAACTTGATGATCTTAAAGACCTTTTCCAACCTAAATGATTCTATGATTCTGTTCTATAATTCTATATTAAAGCCACCTTGTTTAGCACTTTCATTCTATGCCACTGTTTTCAAGATGTGACATCCACTTTGTCTTATGTATGTGCTTTAAAATGAAATGTGGCAGAAATATCTATGATCTATGAATAGCAGATCCTCCTGGAAACTATGCTAAGGCACATGGAAAATAAGGATGTGATTGGTGACAGCCAACATGGCTTTAACTAAGGGCAAACTGTGCCTGACAAATTTGGTGGCCTTCTACGATGGGGTTACAGCGTTGGCAGATAAGGCAAGAGCAGCTGATGGACTTGTACAAAGCAACTGACACTGACCCACACAATATCCTTGTCACAGAATGGGAGAGACATGGATTCGACAGATGGATCATGCAGTGGATAAGGAATTGGCTGGATGGTCAAATCCAAAGAGTTGTGGTTAACGGATCGATGTCCAAGTGGAGACCAGTGATGAGTGGCGTGCCTCAGGGGTCAGTATTGGGACCAGTGCTGCTTAACATCTTTGCCAGTGACATGAACAGGGGGACTGAGAGCACGGTCAGCAAATTTGCTGACACCACCAAGATGCACTGTGCAGTTGACACACTGGACGGAAGGGATGCCATCCAGAGTGACCTTCAAAGACTTGAGAGGTGGGCCTGTGTGAACTGTGTGAAGTCCAACAAGGCCAAGTGCAAGGTCCTGCACATGGTTCAAGGCAATCCCAAGCACAAATACAGACTGGGCAGAGAATGGACTGACAGCAGCCCTGAGGAGGACTTGGGAGTGTTGGTTGAGGACAAGCTCAACATGACCTGGCAATGTGCACTTGCAGCCCAGAAAGCCAACTGTATCCTGGGCCACTTCAAAAGAAGCATGACCAGCAGGTCGGGGGAGGTGATCCCGCTCCTCTGATCTCATGAGACCCCACCTGGAGTACTGTGTTCAGCTCTGGAATTGCCAACAGAAGAAGGACATGGACCTGTTGGAACAAGACCAGAGAAGGCCACAGAAATGATCAGAGGGCTGGAGCACCTCTCCTATGAGGTGAGAGAGTTTGGCTTGGTCAGCCTGGAGAAAAGAAAGCTCAAGGAAGACCTTCTAGCAGCCTTCCAGTACATAAAGGGGGCCTACAGGAAAGCTGGAGGGGGACCTTTGACAAGAACATGCTGTGATAGGAGAAGGGGTCATGGCTTTAAATGGACAGAAGGTAGATTTAGATTAGATATAAGGAAGAAATTCTTCACTATGAGGGCAGTGAGGCACTAGAACAGGTTGCCCAGAGAAGCTGTGGATGCCCCATCCCTAGAAGTGTTCAAGGTCAGGCTGGATGAGGATTTGAGCAACCTGGTCTATCAGAAGGTGTCCCTGATGATGGTAGACGGGTTTGAACTAGATGATATTTAAGGTCCCTTCCAACCCAAACTATTCTATGATTCTACTGAGTCAAGTCAGAGCTCTGAAGAAGTAATTTGAGAAAAGCTTGCAGAATTTTCAGATAAATCTTTTAGATATTGTTTAAAAAACAAGTTTACCAAACTGGAAACATTGTCACTTAATCAAATAGCTATGCAGACATCTTTACAGAAGGTTTGTCCATTCTTCCAATGACTTCAAATAGTTCAGAAACAAATCTGGAGATAACTCTATCTAGACATGAGTGCTTGTGTTTCTGCACAGTAATGTAATGCACCTCAGCCTACTGCCTTGATTTTATAATCCCATAAGCACATTCAAACAACTTGTTCTCTTCACTAAATTGTGCATAACAGACCTCATGCCCATCTTTTAAAAGGAGAATGGCAGAGGAGGAGGAGTCAGCCTTCGCAGGAAAAGCTTGTTAGTTTTCATTAAGCACTGATGTTTCATAGCATTACCACAACACTTATTAGCAGAGGACTTCTGAAGATAATATATATTTACAGGACTAAAAATAAGACACCTTTATTTAAAGAAATAACATTTATTTCTTTTCAGGAAAGACAGGTTTATTTATGGAATACAGACACTACCAGTCAGCTAAAAAATGAGTAAATAATATGCTTCAGTAAGTTTATGCTTCTATTTCCTGTGCAAAACTGATACAAGGTCTTTACCTCAAAATCTACCACAACAGGACTGATTAAATTGAAGAATGTGGGTGAAATCTGGCTCGGTGCCTTGTTGAATATGGTCTGCCTGCTGGGAGAATGAGCAGTTTTTATGACATGTGTACTCCTTCCCCATATGCTCCCCCAGTGTGTCTGCCATTAGTGTTTAAGTACATGGGGGAAAGCAACTGCCTCGTAACAAAAAGAGCCCAGTCTGCACCAATTCCACCCAAAGGACACAGACAGACTAGTCCCGCTGCAGTGCTGACGTGGCAGGCAGCATCGCACAGCTCTTACATGGGAAACAGAGACTGTAACTGAGGTCCTAAGAGAAATGCACTGCTTTTAACTACTTTAAAGCTTCAAAAACATTTATACAGTTTCAACTGAAGCATGTTAATGACTGATGGTGAGAAAAGATGAATTATTCATGAATGTCATCTCAGGATGTTCCCAATTTTTGATTGAGGTAGTCTGGCTCCTCTTACTCCCTTATTCAAGAACAGTCCCAAGGTATAAAGAAAAATGGATCCAGCCTCCTTCAGTTACTTGGGCTAAGGTGATGTTCAGGAAAATTCTCCGAGAAGTTAGGCAGCTACAGGGGGAAGGAGTTGCATAATAATCAGCATTGATGGGTGGTGATCCAAGAGCATAAGAATGGATCTTAACATCACTCTCCCAAAAAAGACTAGATACATAGTAATTTTTAAATACAATTACATACAGAGCTTGAAGTAGAAGCTCAGATATTGTCATGGGGATAAAGCAAAACAGATGTAATCTTTTAACCAACTGAATTTCTTTTCAACTAGGTCACAGTTGGGTATATTAGCACCTGATATGTCTTCACAAAGGTGCAAGTAAAAGAGATGAGATACTGAGGCAAATAAGCCCCAATTCTTCCTTATAAAGACAGCCTATCAAGACAGAAATCAGGATGAAGACACTGTGTCTTCTCCACAGACTACAAAAATACCACTTTGATATCTGGCACTTAGCTTCACAGGTCTGTACTTGTGACTAGGGAATGCAGATGAACAGTATGATTTTAAGCATATGATACAGAGAGATGCAGACAAAGAGCAGCCTTGAACAGTTTGTTAGCCCAAAGGGAAAAGAAAAAGAAAGGAAAAAAAAATAAAAAGAGATAGTCACATAGTTGAAGAGCTATCACTGGAAAAGACAGCTAACTAAGCATAAACCTAGGACTCGTTTTAGACACAGTCCAAACAAGGAGTCATCTAAGGTAACAGATTGAAGAAGGCTGAGCACCTCTGGCTATCAACACCTACATCCACCATCCCGCTCTGGCAACACAAGCTGCAGGTGAGACTGAGGTTAGCTCTCCCAGTCCTTTGCCCTTTTTGTTAAGGCAGAGATTGTGAAGACACTACAACAAGCAAATTCAATATGCAATTAAGAATTCTTGAGATGACTCTGCATCCACCCACTGCTACAGGTGACCAAAATGCACAGCTGTAAGCAAGTTCAGATCCATTTGGGACAGCCACAGAATCAAAACAGTTATTATCTCAAGAGCAGTGGCATACATAATACCAACCCAGGAAAACCTAAACTGTTTTCCTGTGTCCAAAATTTAGTAGATGATACAGCTGACCTGAACAGATTCAAGGTCAAATTAATATTCTCACACAACTTCAAAATGACATCATTAAATTTTCCATCTCTGACTTCTAAAGACCAACACTCAGTAACAACAGCTGGCAACACCTCAACTTATCTGGGAAGTGATCTTACGTACAAGAGGGTCTAACAAATCCTGCAGTCCTACTGCAGGGGTGAGGGCCTTAGGGAAGTTCCGGTCTGAATTCAACTAAACAGAACTACAGAAAATTGCTCTGCTCCTTGGTAGAAGTGAGACAGCTTGCACTGAAAAGCAATATACCCTGACTACCAAACTTAAGCTACAGTAACTAATTTCTGCTCTTGTAAAACAACTACACACACCCAAAAAGAAGAAAGCAGCCCCTTGGTTTAAGGATTTTTCCTGCACATAGTATTCCCAGGCTCCCTATTCCAAGCCTCAAGCAGATAATCCTTTGGTCTTGATCAAAGTGAAGGAGTCCAACAGGCTAGACTAAGAGCTTTAAACTCTAGAATACTGATGCGGAGCTTTCATCTAACCTCTTAAATAAACTAGAGCACACAGCAATTGTACCAGCCCACCACCTGGAAATATCAGAGAAAATGGTAATGGATCTAAAAGAATGTCCTGATGAACATGTGCTACCTTCAGCTTTTGCATGTTGAATAACCCAACAGATAAATGGCTTAGAAATGAGCATTATCAAGAAGGTGTGCTTCATTTGTTAAAAAATCTTGCAGAAACGACAGAGGTAACTTGGAAACAGGTAGAAAGTGGAAAAAGGAATCTGTTTTGGATCAAAACCCAAGTGTCTTATTTGAAAACAAAGTCATAAAGCAGGCTTTCTAAAGGACTGTTGGTTAAAAGGAAAAAAAACAAAACAAAAAACCAACCAAATCTCATATCGTACAAGCAGCACTGGATTCAATCCCACAGACAGAAAATAAACACAATGTCAACATCACATTTTCAGGTCCTGAATGAAATAACATACACAACATTTTCAGGTATCTACTGTCCTTAAACTCAAATGAGAATCCCCAAATATACAGATTCAAATACATTTTCTTGGGCATATTTACTTCTCAAGTACCTACTAAGCTAAAAAACAAATGAAAATATTTCTGGAGTACCTGATTGAAACAGACCACCTGCCTTGACCAAATTTGGGATCAAAGTACAAATCTTTACATCACTGCAACATACTCATCCTGGTATATATTCTAGCAGAAATTCTAAACCATCAGAGATCTTGGTCCAGTAGTAACAGTGTTCTTGGTATATGTCCCAGCAGCATGCAAATGTAGTTTAAATTCTGCACATAAACTTTGTGGGATGTCACTATGAATAAGTTATACATAAGTAAACAAGCTTTCAGATCCAGCAATCAAACACAGATAGACAATAGCAAATTAAATTACAGGACTGTTCTTTATAGCCCATCCTCAGAGATCAACTACTGCCATGGGCACTGGTTAGAAATCTCAATTGCTTCAAGAGCCGATAACTGGCATAGCACCAAATTAGGTTGTTCACTGGTATTAAGGACATGAAACACTGGAACCATTACAATCTTCCAAGGATTCAGACTGTCAGACTGGAGGTTTATCTCAACATTTCAGAATATCTCCTTATGAAAATCCAGTTTCAAAAGGCAGTTTCAAAAACCAAAAGCCACTCAGGTCCTCCTCACAAACCAAGCCTAGAAAGCAGTAATTAGACTGTACTCATTGTTATTCACAAAAGGAATAATGAAATTTAGCTAACTTGCTAAACTTGTTGGTTTTGTGAGTAAAACACCTACAGGAATAATTTCTGGACTGTTTGCATACGTCAGATGGGCCAACTCAGTGGGCATCAAAGAATCATTATAACTTTGTGCAATTAAAAAAAAAAAATATTTAAAAATGGTGCTAGATTCTCAGCCAATCTAGGTGGCTGGGGATCTGCAAGCTATTTGTGTTAAACAGTGTCATCATATGTGAATTTTCTGGACCTGTATTATCAGAAATGGTCTGATACATGCAGCGCTATCTCAGAAGATCAAAGATGCTGGATGCGTGACTCAACTGATACTCACAATCCAGGTAATACTGGAGTAAGGAATAAAACCCACTACAAAATTCTACTTCAAAGCCTATCAGCTCTGCTGATACAATTGACTTGGTCAACCTAGGAAATGACTGTTCCTGATGTAAGGCACTAAACCACATGAAGATTTACAAGGTACCAAAATTGATTGTTAGATCTTAGGTGCTGAGCTTTCTTACCTCATTTGATTCATTTAGCTGGATATAAAATTCTGCTATTAAAACTGATTTTATATTTGTTTATACTGTGCATCAGGTACTTTCAAACAAGTGGCTTATGGTAAGCTGGGCTAGCGACACAACATGAGAGACAGTTGACAAGACTCGGATAGGTGTTCACCCACTCCTAGTACACGATACACCTGCTGAGAGCATCCAACCTTGGCATTACACACAAAAAATATCCATACCTTTAAACAAACTGCACTAATTAAATGTGGTTTACTAAGGTTCCTGGTACTGGATCAATCTGGAATCACGTGCAGTGGAAGAATATGCAGTGGAAGAACATGCACTGGAAAATTATGCTTGTTAGTTGGAATTTCATTAAGCAAAGAGGTCTACCAGAGACACTAACTGTCATGGCATACAACCACAACCACACAAAGACGACAATTGACTCATTAAATAAGTTGTGTATTACAGAGCTTGAAATGATGGTGTCTATGCACTTGTATTTTTGCACAGCTCCAGGTTTTAAGAAAAAAAAAAAAAAGAAAAAGAAAAAAAAGAAAAAGAAAAAAAAGGGGAAAAAAAAAAAGCTCAGCTTCCCAGGTGGGATTTCTGTCTTTCTGTCTGGGACCTTAACATTAAATAATGACCTTTATAGATTTCAGTTATACTTCCCTTTTAAATAACGTTTAAAAGATACATACACTTTTGTTTCATAGTCCTTCCAAGCTTTATCAAAGGGTTTTTTCAGGTCCTGTGAAGAAAAAAGAAAAAAATACAGTTATTTATGCAGAAAAGAATGGATCTAACAATGAAGACACACCTCGGCCATTTGCAGTGCCTACTAGAATGAGGCACTCCATTCTTTCTTGAATAGCTCACCTAAGGATTATGTAACAGCAATCTTTCACATAGGAAAAACAATCTTGTACAGAGAATTAATACACTCATGTTTTTAAAAACATCTCTAAGATGCTTTTTACAGTTCCATTTTACTCCTTAAAAGTTATAACCACACATCATCCCAAGAGCACATGATGCAATTAATCAAATCAGCTATTTTCTCATGATTCCATCTCTGGCTGCACTGGAAAGTTGCACCAGTCCTGAGGCTGTGGACTTGGTTCGTCCCACTAAAGTTAAAGAAATCATTTTCCCACTGACTTAATGAGAACAGCATAGGCCATACAGTTCAACATAACTAGTTCTGTGAGAATTTTGAATGACTTATGTTCCAAATTCCTTTATTTTTTCCCTCTGAAGACGACAATTGGGGTGAAATTATCTTAAGAAGTTGTAAAATTATTTCACTGATGTCTAAAAATGCAGCAGTTGAAATTCTGCTAGAGTTCAAGAGATCAGCCACATACAAAAAAAATATAGTTAGCTGTCAGATGTTGGAAAAACTTTGCAACTACAGATTAGGAACCAATTCCTACATGTCAGCTAGTTATTTCAACAATTATGAAAATAATTAAAGCAGCATTTGATTATTTCCTAAGTCAGGAACATGGTGCAACACTGTTATTGTAATAATTGGATTTATTCTGACATAGAAATGAGAAGAACAAGAGGAGCAAAACGTAACGTGGTAAGCAAGAAACACAAAGATAATAAGCCTATCTTACTAAATAATCTCTTTATCCTCCAGTAATTTACAGAGACCATTTTTAGTCTATGTACATTTTTCTTCTTCCTTCGATGTCCTAGAACAATAGCTGCAAGCCACTTCCTGTTTGCTCAGAAGTAAGCCAAGTAAGTTTGTTGGCTATAGGCTTTGAAATTTATTGTAAACATATCATCATTTTAGTCCTAAGCTATTATTATTTTAAATAGGAAATATCCTATTAACAAACAGATTTCAGCTTTGTTAAGAAAAATCCTATGCTCATGCAGTCTAATGTTTCTTAATAATCCATATTGTTCCAGGTAAGTTTAGAATGCTGAATACATATATTCTTAATAGTTATCCTTTTAAATACTTCAGTATGCCATGCCTTACATCAAATAAGATTAATACACTAGCTAAATGTGTTTATTGTACCAACAATAAGTTTTACATGAATAAGAAGACAAACATACCCCTTTTACTCCTTTCAGATCTCCCTTCAGCAAACTGTCCAATGGAAAAGTGATTATGTTGTTCATATTCTGAATCTGTAACAGGAAAATTACATCAAAACATTTAATATATTTTAACACAGAATGTACACTGTCTCAATTCACACATTTCAGAAAGTTTCAAAAGGAAATCTCGTATATTATTTTCCTAATCCTGCTTTATGAAGATGATTATCAGTGCAGGCAGTAATCAAAGATGGAGGCAACATGAGTTAATTAAACTTGCTCTGAAAACACTATAACCCAAACCAGCAGGAAACACAGAGAATTACTGCTGATGATAAATATCTCATCCAACAGTAACTGCAAAAGACCATTAATTTTTATATTGCCTCATTTCACTGTCTAAATTATACAAAAACAATCACATTTTTTCAGCACTTATACATTTTAAGTTCATCAGTGTATTTTAAATTAATCTTGTTTATTTTACAGCCTCTTCAGACCTATTCCATAAAATGTATCTGCTATTCTCACAATACATGGCATCTTACTCTGACAGAAGTTATAAAGACAAAGTATACTGGCCTGTAAAAAGCCACGATTCAAATATTTTCCATTTATTTTTAAAAAGTAATCTGCCTTATTTACCTAATACAAACTTCAAAATAAGGATTTTATGAGGTCTTGAGTATGCAAGTAATTCAAGAGTAAACAAGTAATTCAAGAAGGAAAAATAATTTCAAATTAAGAGAATAGTAAAATGGATTTAGATAAGTATCTGTATGGTAATATTTTGATAAGGAAAAAGACTCAAGAAAGACAGTAGGAATAAGACAGTAGCATACACCAAGAAAATAAAGACTTCATGTCCAATCCTTTATGATTCAGGGAAAATGTTGAAATGTTGAAGGTATGGGCCATGATGTCTAGGCACAGAGTTTAAACTGAAACAATTCAAATGGATTCCACTAAAGTGTGAAAAAGAGAGTATTATAGAACCACATAATGGAAAAGAAAAAAAAAAAAAAAGAAGATAAAAAAAGATAGTAACTCTTGCAGCAGTTTGGTGAAGGTTGCCTTCGGATGGGTTTCTTTTTTTGATGTTATTATTAGCTGTTCTTTTTTAAAAGTTAATAAAATTATATGTTGTAGATATAGGAGATAAGCAAAAAAGTTTAAATCACACAAAATTTAGATTAAAAAATTAAAACTTCTAGAACAAACGGACGAAAGGAAATGGCTTCAAGTTGCGACAGGGGAGGTTTAGACTGGATATTAGGAAAAAATTCTTTACTGAGAGAGTTGTGAGGCATTGGAATGGGCTGCCCAGGGAGGTGGTGGAGTCACCCTCACTGGAGGTGTTTAAGGAACGTGTGGATGAGGCATTGTGGGACATGGTTTAATGGGCATGGTGGTGCTGGTTGATGGTTGGACTTGATGATCTTACAGGTCCTTTCCAACCTTAGTGATTCTGTGAAAACAGATGGAATACGTACACCTATGGACATGGACATCCAGAATGACTATCCAGGGGGAGAAACAGACGTCTCATCTAAAATACCATCCTATGCAAAGTTTTCTACTTTGTTATTCTATCAGTATGACGCAGTCAAATGTCTAACATAAATACTTCCATAGCCTCCAATTAATTATTCTACAAATCCAGATAAATAGGCATAAAGCAAGAAAAAAGCATTTCTCAACAGCAGACTCAAGACAATTTTTCCTCAAGTCAGAAAAGAAACAAATGTTAGACCCTCAAGTATTATCCCAGACATATTCATGTAAACATCAATCAACCAAAACAGTTCTGGATGTTTTCTAGAATTTCAAGTCATGGGACCCGAAGTCCAAAGCAACTTTAAAAAAAGAATAGGAGAAAAAAAAATCTCAAAATTCTTTTTGAAAGTTTGGAGAATGTTTGCCTATTCAATTAATTCCTTCTGCATGCTACCACCTATCAGTCTATTGTATTCCCCATGCTCCTATTTTATTTGCAACAAATGCAGACATACATAATGCATGAACTTGTCATTATTAACCTAGTTAGATGAATCATACTTGCTCATATTTATAAATCAGCAAGCAATATACAGAAGAAAGATCTTACATGTTTTTCCCCTCTTTCTCGAGAAGCTTAAGAGGAACTATCCAAAAATATAGACTCATTTTTGGCACAAAGGGAAGCATTAATATGCTGCAGCTCCTACCTGTGTGTACACAGGGAGCTAAAATACATACAACTGCCCCTACATCTTGACTATTTTATGTTTTAAAATATTCTTTAAAAAGACATACGCACAAAGGTGCAGGAAAGCTTCACAGAAATTAAAGTCATCCTGTGTCAAAGGAACACAAGCAATTTCCACGTGTTGTGGGTTTTTTTGGTTTTGTGGGGTTTTGGTTTTGTTTTGTTTTTTTTAAAAAAAAACAAAAACAAAACCAAAAACAGTTGACCTGGTTTCCACTACTATCACTGCTGCTTTGGCAGACTCAGTTTTCCTCTGACAGCTTCCAACAAGATAAGATGACACAGACAGGGTAATAAATTAAAACTTCCTAAGCTGGAGAAGGCTCACAGGAGAAGAAGAAGAAATGGCAGAAGAGAGAACATAAAAATAAACACAACATGTAGCTGCCAGAAGTGATGGTAGAGGCAACAGGCAAGCCAACATTTGCAAAGGGGAAATAAGATTTTCAGGTAGTTTAAGAGCCTATGGCTGAACGCTGAAGTTCTTAGTTTGCCAGCCCTCCTGATTACTTTAATGAGTCTTTTCCAGAACAGCTTTGGCTACTGATGCATGCAGTCCTTCAACAGGTTTTGTTTTCAAAACCCAAGCCAAACAACAACAACAATAAAGCACCTTTTCACTACTTCAGAAGTTAAATACTTTTCTTAACAAACAGATAAACAGGGCGGACCTTAAAACATTTTCAATTTAAACTCAAATTCAGGCAGTCAAACGGAGTATGATATGACTCCTATTGCTATTACTAAATTCAGTTCATGTACTTGACTGTGGGCTTCTCGACAATCAATGAACTTGGGTGAGGTGTGCGCCAGTGACGGTGGTACTGCCTACTGACAAATCATTGTTTAAGCTATTTTCATTCTTTTATGGCATGTATTATAGGACTGAATACTTTCCAAAAGTTTTCCCTGTGATGTGAGCTTTAGTAGGACAATGCCAATCACCTCAGCAGGGCGCAGTGGAAATCGGAACGTCCACTGTAGATGAGATGTGGTTTGTCTGAATTTGGAGCTCTTAGCATCTAACCCCAAGACTTCAGAAAAATCATGTAACATAGACACTTGTAGCACAAACTTTCATCTTTGCACCACACGTCCCTCATGCTCACAAGGACACAACACTGCCTTTCCGCTGCCCTCACCCCCTGCCCCAGCTGCAACGCAGTGGTGTGTCCCACAGCACGGAGTCCCACCAGGTGGGGGGCTGAGGTGGGACATCACCCACCACCCGTGTGTGCCGAAGCAAACGCGACTCCAGCAAGCAGGAGATGAACACCACTAAGTGCCCACATGGAGCTGCTGGGTCAGCTGCCTAGAAAGATGCCTTTGCACAAGATACTGGGTGTTGCTGCCAGGCACTACTTGGAAGCAGCCCCCGTACCACCACCAATACACAGGCTACAGACTGGAAACTTCTCTGTTAGGAAGCCCAAGCAGAAAATGACAGGAAATATATCCTTAAAGGTATTCTTAAAAGCATAAACTGTAGAATTTTAAAAGCGTAGGAAGAAAGAGACTTGAGGTTATTCCAGCCCATCTTCTTGCCAATTAAGAATTCCCAATTGTACATTTTCTAACCTGGTTAAAACACCTATGTGGTAAGCTTCTACCGCTTTCTCTGGGACACTTCATCTAATATTTTTCACAGTGGGATCCCATTTATACGCAATTTATTGTCTTCTTCTTCCACAATCACAGTTATCTGTGAGCCAAACCATACACTCCCAGTTCTTCTAAGCTTTCTTCATAAATCAACCTATTCAAGCCCTGATAACTTTTTGTTACCATCCTCTGAATTTCTTCCAGTTGGATCAATGTCTTTTTGGCAAAGAAATAAAGATAAGATTCCAGCCGGAGCTGAACCCATGCTACTAAGGAGGAATTACTACATCTTCGTTTACATCTTTCACACATGTAAAGCAAACAGTACTGTCATTTTTTTTCCTCTCAGCATTAAGCCAACCTTTCCTCAAGTGTACCAGTGAAAAACAGAAGCAACACAACTTAAATCATTAAGCTTCACATATAATACTCCAACCTCAAATATGTGTATCTGTAGCTTTTCTTATGCACTTAACTAAGATGACTTTTAAAGGTCCCTTCCAACCCAAACTATTCTATGATTCTAAGATGTGTCCTTTTAAACAAAATATGCTTGTAATGGTTCAGGCACCAAACATATTTTTAAAACCTTAATCTGACCTATTATCCCAGAAAGAAAATTCTGGGCATAAATTTCTCTAAGTTCATCATATACTACAGAAAAGATATTTCCTTCAGTTTTGTTATTTGTTACCTTTTACATTTAAGCAAATCTCCTTTATTCTTACATTTAATAAATTAAGTAAAACAGGAGCATATGGTCAAAAAAATATTATCATTGTTCTTTCATTTTTCCTGGCTAAAAATCCAAGGACTATTAATAGAAAAACTTCTCACATGGAATCTCTTCCTCCCAGCCACCTTCCGCAGCATGGAAATATCAGATTCCAATCCTCTTAATTCAGCATGTTTCATTAGCTTTAAATTTAAATCAATGAAAAAGAAAGGACAAGAATATGTAGAAGAATAACAGGCACAAAAAATTGAATTTGTTAAATAGCTACTTCACCTTCACGGATCAAATGTCTTTTCAAGAAGTCCTGACAAAGATGAAAGGAGATTACAGATTTTATTTCCTCTTGGGATAGTAATCTATGAATAGGACTTAAAGGAAAAAATATTTGAAGTGCAAACACATTGCAAAGAGCCCTTCCTTGTCCTAACATTTTTCATAAGACTCAGACCTTTTATCGCTTGGCACCAAGATTATAAAGGAAGATGGAGTAATTAACAGTACAAGCAAGTGCCATACAGACCTAAACTATCCAGGAAGTGTGGGTGCTACCATTCCATCAGGAATTAGCATCAAGGTTACTATCAAGAAGCAATACTGTACGTGCCACAAAAGGTATCATGTTACCTCTGAAAATGCCTCTAGTATTTTCTGATAGTTCACTACCAAAAAAGACATACTGATTGCTCAATCTTCTTAAAAACATTTCTAATTCAGAAGTTGCTGAAGAAAAATTTGTAGCCTGATACATGAGCTATGGTAAGAGGGAAAAAAAAAAAAAAAAAAAAGAAAAAAAGATCAGTATATCATAAACTGATCCAAACAATGCAAACAATGTGTTAGAAAGGCTAAAGTGAGTAGTTACACAGACCTGATATGCAGTAAATGTCAACTTATTTCTCTTAAAGATGTGTTTTATAAATCATGTCAGATGTGAAGAACCAAAGTTCTTCAAAGTTTTGAGTTTTGTGCACTATTAAAAGTTACTGATCATTAAAATGTGTTTTTGACATTTATTCTTTTAGGGCAAACCTTTATTCAAAGAAAGCAGTACATATTGTTCACGTAAAATTGTCTCAGTTTACCTGCATAATTCTTATTATATTGGATAGGGGACTTTGGTACAAGTCATATTCCATGTAAAAACATGTTCATAAAAGTGGTGTAGCAGAACACATATAAAAACTCAAGACCTGAACTTTAACTTGAATTGTTTACAGTTGAATAATTGGATTCCAAGAAAAAACAAACAAACAAACAAAAACCCCACAAACAAAACAAAAAAAAACTTTAGCTGCTAATGAAATATTTTATAACACTGATGCCTTGATAAGTCCATGAAAACATCAAAGTCTTTTGGGAAACCTTTAAAAATATTAAGAGAAAACAAGAACCTAAAATCCCTGTTAGCGTAGAACTTTATAATGGCTTTCCTTTACCTTACTAAAGACAAGTTTAAGGAAAATCTTTTTGCAGAAGCACTTTATAGCTACAGCTCTAAATGCCACCCAGGCCAAGAGCTGACAGAACACATCAGCTTCTAGAAACAAAAGCGAAATATACGACAAAGCAAATCTTGACAGTAGCCCTACAGCTTTGCCAGTGTTAATAGCTTAGGCATCTGTTCCAGTCTGAACATGTACTCTCACTTCCTTGCACACTCCCCACTCATTTCAGCTAAAATCTTCTGTGGAAATTCAGCGCCTCATGAAACTCCGGGATAGGTCTATTTAAAGAGTGTCTTTCAGAATGTTTTTTTAACAGCAGCAGGTTGTATAGCCCTGACTACATTTCTGATGAAACCACAACCAAAATATGTTGGGTGCTACAAGGAAACACCAGAGGAGAGGGATGTTTTTACTGCCAACATGCTTGAAGCATTCAGAGTTGGGAACTTCACCACACTGTGAGAATGCACGGGGCTTGTTTCACATATGGCTATGACCATAGAAAACCAGCACCCCAAATTATTTCCAACTACTGTACAGGACTTCTTACAGCAGTCAATACCCTTGTAACATCTTAGAAAACTAGACCTCCATCAGTGAACTCATGAACAGTTTCAAAGTGACCAGTTATCAACCATTTATTCTAGTGGTCTTAACTTCTAATAGACAAAGTTACATAAAATTAGGGTTTTTTAATAATTCTAGAATTCTTGTTTATAAATACGGTATTTTCAAGCAATTATGAAGTTTATATCTTTTTTTTCATATGTATTTCTTTCTGGAGGAAACTATTTTCCTAGAGAGACACCAAATTCAAGGACCATTAGTACACAGTAAAAGGATTTAGAAATATTCATTGCAGAAGACACACAAAATACTTACATGGATAAGAAAAGGTAATAAAAACATGCACCACTTCCTACAGGTATTTATTTTGTTTTTATTTTCCCTTCCAGTTTGTGGAAGAAAAGTTATTCTCCTCAAAAACATTTTACAAAGATAGCAATTACTGTTTTTAAGAGAACAAAGAGCTAAGATTTTTGGTAAAATGGCAACATTTTTTTAGCTTTTAAAAGTCTTCTTGAAATATAATACATTAAAAGAGGGTTGGGTTTTTTTTTTGGGGGGGGGGGGGGCGGGGCAGCTTTCAGTAGATTGCTTTTTAAAATCACCTAAACATCACATTTCCCAGATCCATTTGCTTAATGAAGTCACCATATTGCAATTAATATATGATAAGAGAGGGTTTTTTAGTCAACAGAAGGTAGGAATTAGAAGACCCATTCTATTTACCCTTCCACATGCGCAGTCTACCTCTGTATGGGAGAATCAGAATAACCGACTGACTCACACTCCATAAGGATGCCTCTTCCAATACGTAATCTCAGATACTATTTGTACATCGAGAGATATTCAAATCAATATGACCAATATGAAATACATTTCACTGCTGATAGATACATTTGGGGCTAGGTTCTCTCTCATCAATATCAGAACTGGGTAAAAAGAGAGGACAGCATCAGGGAGCAAATGGAACTGCCCTAAATCCCATCGGCTGGAAACATTCCCCAAAGAACTGATTATGACCAGCTGGCTGCAAACTACAGACGTTTGGTCTAGACTCAAAAACATTTGATGTGTCTACGTCCCATTGATTTCAGCAGGCACAGACTTTTAAATGCTGGTAGGAATCTGGGTCATCTCCTGTTCCTAGCCCCTGGTTAAGAGTTCTGTGGTTTCAAGTAAATTTGGGACTTGCTCAGACATAGGAAAGCTTTGGCTAGTAGGACGCAGTAAGAATCTGCTCTTTTCGGGCCCACTGATTAATGTGAAATTGAGGTTGAAAATTTTCCATTCATAATTAAAACTCCCATTCTTCCATTTGGCTCCATCCCATTTGGCTCACTGAAGAGTGCTTTTAAGCCTTACTGGCTTCAGTTGCAGGACTGGTCCCCAGTGGACACTATTGTCATTATAGCATTATGCTTGATTCGGTGTTCCTGACTCTCCTCCCTGAGAAGCAAGAGACCCTCTCTTCCAGGGACACTAAACTCTCCCTTTATAAATACAAATGGGAAGTGTGAAAAAGTAAAGTAAAAGCAACACAAACACAGAGTAAACCAAGCTGGGTTTTGCTGGTTTCACGGTTTTAAAGCAGATTGATAACGTGCATTTTATAATACAAGTTATAACTACTTTACTGTGGGAAGCTTTTAGACGCAACAATTGTTGGAAGATGATTTTTTTGTTAGGTTTGTTTGGTTTTTGTGGTGGTTTGGATTTTTTGTTTGTTTGGGGAGCTTCTTCATTGTTTTTTTGTTGTTTTGAGTTTTGCAAGGCGAAAGGCTAGGGCATTTTCCGAAGCCAAGAATTTTTTAAGAACAGTGGTTGCTAAAACACAAATTGTTTTCAACATAAAGAGCTGTCATAATTCAGAAATACAGCCTTTGTAATGGCCTTAAAATTCCAACATATTTTTCTTAAGCAATTCTTACCAAATTTTTGAAGAGTGCAGTTAATTCCTTTGTAAACACAGAAAATTTTAAAAACGCTGTTCCCAAATCTGGGTCATCCCTGCAAACACAGTTGCCTCCAAATTTCTCCAGTGCTTGCGTGTACTGTTCTTCATTTTCCACGTGAGCTTCAAAAAGAGCAAAACATGAAAACATCATCAGTAGATAAAAGGTTATTAAAATTACAGTTGGTTTGGGGGTTTGTTTTGTTTTATAAAACTGTTCAGAAGAGTTCTTGCTAAAAATATTTACCTGATACAATAAATATTTATTATTCATATTTTAACACCAGTATGCCAGAAGTATGACCTATCTCACTAATTCTAGCTTACATATATCTATCCACATGCCTTACAAAGGACAATGTGTCTTCAAGACAAGACAACCATCTGACAAATACCCACTCTAGAAAGCCCCACAAGATTTCTGCACCATACTGGAGACCAGATAACAATCCCCAACTCCTGTAACAAACTTTTAGTCTGTTATTAAAACTCTCTAATTTTAACTGTGTGCTGTTATGTTTAACTGTGAGCTGAACAAAGAAACAGAGATCAAGTGTGTTGGCAGAGTCCTGGATCTCTACAATAGAAGGCAATAGATCAAATAAGACTCTCAGGTCACCTGTGGAAATGGGATTAAAACTACATTACAGGTGAGGACAAAACCCATACCTATGTTAGCTCTCCAATTCAGAGCAGCAGTGGGGATCTGAAGCAAATTCCAGCAGCCTGCATTTACCACAGGGCAGTTCAGTTCTCAAAGCACTTTTGGTGCATGACAACTAGATTCGTTTCTGAGACAATGAAACCAGAGAAGCTCTGCCCCAGAAGTGGTCCAGTGCTTAACAGAGACAGGAGATTCTGAATCACTGGGAGGGCTGCACCAATGCAAGTCATCCAGCACACACCTAACGTTTCTGCTCTTCAGAAAGCTTTGAGCTACACATGTTGGAGGGTTATTCAGCCCAAGGAATGAGATGAAATCTAGGCCCAAAGCAAGTTCCTCTGATTCAAATATAAAGGAAATCTGAGGGCCCTAACTCTTAACTACTTCAACCTACTGATTCACTCCTAGGACACCAGATTACTTGCTTGTGTAGACAGGCATAAAAAGTCCTTGTCAATTTGATCTGGGGAATAAAACCAGAAGTCTTTCTGAACCCAAGCTTAGTGACCATGTTAAGCTTGAGCACATAGGCAAAGCACACCAAGTTGGCACCTGTGAAAGTTAATGTTGGCTACTTCTTATCCTAGCTTTGGCCAATTTCTAATGCTCCAAAGGAAGTCAGGAAAAAAACCCACACCCTAGAAAACAAATTATGCATTAATAAGAACAAAGACCCTTTCCTGGTCATTACATCAGACTAGCATAAACCCTGAAGATTATTTAGAGAGGATTAATCTGTTCAAACAAGCAATGATCCAGTTTCATTTCAAGCGCATTTGTATACATCAACACATTAAATATCCAAAGGATTCTTGATGCAATGTCCTTTCTCCAAATTTCTATGAAGTAGTTATACAACCTGTTCAATAAACCTAGCAAGATCCAATGTGAAAACAAGCCTGTCTGTTCACATTCCTATTTGGACAGCCATTCAAGAACTTTATTTTTCAAGTAGCTACAAATTTTAATTTCCAATATACGAAACTAAAATCCCATAGAGTAGTGGTATAGTATCATGTAATGAAAGACTGTCGTAATGTACACGAAGAACTGAAGTTATACAAAAGGCATTCATTCTACAAGTTTCTACCTTTAGCACTTGAATTTGCAGCCTGGAAAAGATTGGTTTTTAAAGGAATGGTTACAGGAAAACTAAGTACTAGTGTATCTAAACTGTACTTATTTTTCTTTAGCATCAATAGCAGGTGCTGAGCACTTACCAAACTTTTTGCTACTTGAGCTGTAAGATGAAGTAAGGATGTACAATTATACTATTGTGATGTACATACACCTGAACAAGCTTTGAATGAACTGGCACAGACAGCAAAAAAAGGACACGGCAAGTCGTAACTCTGCTAGTTCACAGAGATACCCAGTAAGGTGAATTATTTCCATATTGCTTTCGCATTCTTACTGCTTCCTGCATCCAGCTTAGTGTATTTGAACCAGGGTTAGGGCGGAGGTCAGGGCACAATTCATACAGCAAGGGAAGACTGTCACTGCACAAAAACAAGGCGAAAAGGCTGCTACTGTTCATTGTTGTAGTTAGGTGTGCAATCAGCAGCACTGACTTTTTACCCTAGGAAACAAGAGGTTTCTGTTCCGTACAGCATCCCCGAGTTTTCTATTCCCTACTGCTACTGATCATTGTTGTAGTTAGGTGTGCAATCAGCAGTTTGAACTACACTGACTTTTTACCCTAGGAAACAAGAGGTTTCTGTTCCGTACAGCATCCCCGAGTTTTCTATTCCCTAGCATCCCAGGGATCATTCTTCTGGATCTATATATCAGATTAAAAAAAAGCCAAGAAGCCAGCAGCTCAACAGCCGTTCTGAGACATTCCTCAGAACGCCAACGGTAGTTATTGCAGCAATACTATTAGCTGAGCTGGTACTCCACAAGTGCTTCTGAAGAATACCAAATGGTGTTTTTTCATGGAACCCTCCAAAATGCCCTCTTCTTGCCCTATGGTTTCTTCCTGGTAGGTTTTAAGTTTTTCTACAAACAAAAGCTTTGGAATCTATTAAAAAAGAAAAAAGAAATCTGAGCCAGGTTTGTGTTGAGGGGTTAAGAGTCTTTTTTTAAGTAAGAAACTAAATTATGTACAAATTGGAGTCACTATCTAATCCTCCATAACAGTTTCTAAATTCACATGCTATTTTGCATATAATATAGGTTTTGTTAGGTCTAATTGCTATGAACTGCAAAGCGAGAACAAAAGCCAACAAAATGTTGTTTCTTAACCACAAAAATAAATGCTGGTTTGTATTCACAAAATGCTGCTGATCCATAAAAACAAAAGCTTGTTATTTTTTTCAAAGATGATAAACACACAGAACTCCATGAGGTTGGCACACATATGAAAATGCACACGGCAATAGTTCTTTGTATTTTTATCAGCATTGTAAGAGAAATATCTGACTTTGTGCATCACAACAATAAAAAAAATTGCAGCTCATCAGCTCTCTCTTGTCATGAAGTCCTCAATATACATACTGGAAGCCCCTGGAAGAGTGAGGTTTCACAAAGCAGTAGAGCCCATGTAGCTGCCAAAGAAAACAATTTCACCCCTCCCACACCCTCAGCTCTTGACGATACATATGCCTTACGATTTCAGGTGCTCATCTAATCCCAGTTAAATTGATTTCACTGCATATGCAGCTTTATATGACCTAAAAAGCTCATCTAGGGATCTGCCAGACACCAGGGGTGGCAGAAGGAGCAGGTAGCCCGGACCTGGCGGGAAGAGGACAGCGTGGCTTCCCCACTTGGTAGCAGTACGCCAGTAGTAGGTTCAGCGACCTCACAAAATTTCATCCTTACTGAGCTCATGACCGAGCAACTAGTTCAAGACTGCTATTTAAAATGTAATTTTTTCTCTTCTCAGAGTTACCCATATAACTTTCTGATTCAGTATGCTGACTGACTGTTTAAATCCCCCAATTTCACCAATATAAACTACCAGGAATTATTATGTACTTACCCAGACCAGATATGTTTATGGCTTTCACAGATTTCTTCATTTTATAGAGAACAGTTCGGTCAACATCCAGAGCCTAAAACAAAACAGAAAAATTGAATGTGAAATACTGGATTGTCCTCTGGTAAATCTGTGCCCTGGAAACTCTCTGTAATTATAACACTACTATGTTAGTTAATTTTATTTCTGTAATTAATTAGTTACTTGCCAGTTGTTCCCACTCCAGCCATTCAACCTGTCCTGTCCCCTTGTTCACAAAAATACATCTTCTCTCTTTTGCTGGTGACCAGCATCACATATACCCAGCACCATCTAAAATGAAAGTATTTACACAATATCTTCTTCCTATGTTAAATTATTAAGCTTAAAACAGTCTCATCCCATCGTATGTTCTGACACTGCTAAAGAAACAAGTATTTATCACTTCCCCAGCAGAACATTAAAAATGGAATTTAATTTCAGTTCTCTTGGATAATTTAGTTAATTAATTGCACTCCTAACCATATGAACTTTCTCACTGCTGTGCTGAACAAAATAAATTGCATATCTCTCAAATATCTTTCACACATTTTATCATTGGGCAATGCTTTCACCAAGACAACATAAAATTCAAGTTTAAATCCTGTCCAGAATACTCAAGCACTTATAACCAATTTGTTTCAAAGAAGTGGAAGCAGGCAATCATTTTGCTTTCTGAAGTGAAATACGGGCAGACCAAAAATGTACAATTGTTCCAGAATGGAGAAGCAGAATTATGGTTGTACTTTTTTTTTTTTTTTTAAAGTGGGGGTGGGGGTTGGCAGCAGGGGGGACAGGACAAGGAAAAAAAAACCACACCCAACCTTTGTGAAACTGGAAGAAAATTTGAGTTCCAGAGATGGTGATGTTTATAGATTCCACTGAAGCACAATACCAAAAACTACAAATTATATTACACCAAGAGCTGTTTAGCATGATACATGCTAAAAAGGCAAACAGAAAGCACCAAATTAATTCCAGTTTTAATTCCAAAGATTTTCAGCAGCCACACATCTGACCTACCATTGTTTTATTGTTAGCAATTGTATAAAGACAAATGATAAGGAAAAATCAGTCCTTAGGACCCTATTTTAACATACAGAATGCAAAAAGAAATATTATCCCTCATATTTGTGGGAGTATTCTTAAACTGAATCCATTCAGACCACAAACAGCTGAGCAAAATCTTTGCAGTGTTCCATGGAAACCAACAGATTTAGATGTTGCCTTAATGTAACATTATAGTGTCATGGTACTGCTATATCCATTGGAAGTGTTACCTACAGCATCTTTATAGTTCACATCTGAAACGTATCAGTAGAAGTGCAGAGCCCTTTTCACCTGGGATTCTGAAGTACAGAGGAAGGGAATAAAAAAATCCCTAAGAAAGCCACTACAAGTCAGACACAGCTCTATTAAACCCTCTTCAGCAATTTGAATTGTGTCCACTGTAACAAACCTGTACGCAGCATGAGCTCAAAGGTTAGGTTAGTCACCTCTCTGGATTACAGTACCTGAAGTAAACTCCCTCATTGTGTATTCGGTGATTTCTAAAAATAACCTCAGAAAAGCACCATCCTATCAGCTGACTACAGAGGAATGATAATGTCATCAACGACTGCATCAAAGGGTAATTACCCTCTTAGACACAAAGCGAACTCCAACTACAAGGATCACAAATAGCAGTCCAAAGAAAAGGCTGATGGCCAGAGACTTAGAAGTTATAGATATAGTTCCCAGCTAAATCTCAGATTTGTTTGTGCAGTTGATAAATTATTTAATCTCTGCACTTTGGGGGGGGACACACACGACACATAGTACTTCTTAAAAAAGAGGTGTTGGAAGGATAAATGTATAGGATGAATTATGTATTATGAATTAATATCCATGGTTTCAATACAGGCTGGGGAACAATGTGATTGAGAGCAGCCCTGCTGAGAAGGACTTGGGGGTGCTGGTGGATGAGAAGCTGGACATGACCCAGCAATGTGCGCTGGCAGCCCAGAAGGCCAACCGTCTCCTGGGCTGCATCAAGAGAAGCGTGGCCAGCAGGTCGAGGGAGGGGATTTTGCCCCTGTACTCTGCTCTGGTGAGACCTCACCCGGAGTGCTCTGCCTAGTTCTGGAATCCCCAACATAAGAAGGACATGGATCTGTTGGAGTGAGTCCAGAGGAGGGCCACAAAGACGATCAGAGGGCTGAAGCACCTCCCCTAAAAGGACAGGCTGAAAGAGTTGCGGCTGTTCAGCCTGGAGAAGAGAAGGCTGCGGGGAGACCTTCTAGCAGACTTTCAGTACCTGAAGGGACCTACATTTAAACTGGGGAGGGATTTTTAGAAGGGCATGTAGTGATAGGACGAGGAGGAATGGCTTTAAACTGGAAGAGGGTAGATTCAGATTAGACATTAGGAAGAAATTCTTCACAATAAGGGCAGTGAGACACTGGCACAGGCTGCCCAAGGAAGTTGTTGATGCCCCCTCCCTGGAAGTGTTCAAGGCCAGGCTGGACAAGGCCTGGAGCAGCCTGGTCTAGTGGGAGGTGTCCCTGCCCATGGCAGGGGGGTTGGCACTAGGTGATCTTCAAGGTCCCTTCCAACCCAAAGCATTCTGTGATTCATTCTATGATTCTATGTACTACTGTGGTCAGGGATCCAGATAGACCTATGGATTCATAAAATCTCCTGGCTCATAACCGCCTTAGTCAGAAAACACAGACTCTCAGTAAAGGAAAAAACTTCAAGTTCTCTTTCTCAACCAAAGTCATCATTTCGGTTTGCAACTTCTCTTAACCAACTCCTGCTTTCACTGGGATTAGTCAGTAGAAGAGCAAACCCGTAAGGCACAGCATAGCCAGGGTCCAACAGAAACGGTGGCTAATGCCCCTAACACACCGGGGATGACAGTTCCGGTATCTAGCTCTCTCAGCCAGCCCAGTCCACATAAGAATTCAAAACAAGGATGACAAGAAAAAAGCAAACCAAACCAAAACACAGACGGTACTGAAGGCAATAAAACAAGCAAAACCTAAAGCCCTAATGTGATGAAAATGTAAAGGACACCCAGCTCAAGCTTCATCCTCCTCCTTCATCCTCCCCCTTTTTCCCCTGCCTGCCTTTTCAGCTGTGCCAGTACAAATGTTTGCAGGGATTTCTGGTAAACCACAGGAGAGAAGGGATCCGTGTTTAAAAGGGGAAAAAAAACAACATAACACATTATTTTTCAGCTGGGTCAACTTTCCAGCTCTGGCCATCAGGCAGCCCCTTGACACAACACAATGCAATGGAAAAGACAATGGAAAAAACAGGAATGAGCAGGAGGACCAACACGCCCAGGTGCTGCTGCTGAAGAGACCTCCAGGAACATTTATAATAAGAATTCAATACCTGCATGAGTGTGGTGAGCACTTTTACTATGCTGTTATCTCTACCAGCTACATTCTTTTTAACCCTTAGCATTACATTAGTCTCATCATTTCTTCACATATTCACTCAACACAATAGAACAGGCTTTGTAAGTTCAGTTTGTCTGGAAGGTGGTACCACATTTTTATGGTGACAGTGGACAGTGGGTCTGTAGAACCAAGCTGAAACATCCAGGGAACCAGAAGGACTGAAGCAAGCCGCATACCACCTTGACTAACACTGACTTAGCACTGACTTTGCTAGCTGAGGACTCAGCTCAGCTTCTGTTTAGGTAGATGATCCATTCCAAAGCCATTAAAAAACAGAGAAAAATCATCCCAGTAGCAAAATATCCTACTTTTGTATTAAGGCAACATGGACTCAACTTGTTTTTTCTTCCCTCTCCCAGTCAAAAAAAAAAGGGGGGGGG
>KL283519.1:0-17581 GCA_000699545.1 Podiceps cristatus
GAAGGAAGGAAGGAAGGAAGGAAGGAATTTCTAACAAGCTGGTTACAGGCCGGAGTATTATTAGTGCCTAGATCATCCCCGAGAGAGGACGACTCCAATTCAGCTTTAAGTCACAAAAAGCACAGAGCAGCTGCAGGGATGTGTCCAGGAGGACAAATTGGGCCATTGTTTGTTACTGGACGAGTTTATCAGCTGGATAGATTTAAGCAAATGAAAAGTAAGTAACAGCCCAGCCAACAGCCTCTTGTTCCTGTGAACACAGAAATAGCCAGGTACATTTGCAGATGCCTTCTCCAGAGCAGCCCTGCCCGTGCAGCCAGACAAGCTGCTGCAGGGACGGTGGCACTGACCTTCTCTTCCCTGCTCCTTCCCACCCGCACAGGCACTACTGCTAACTCCAGCACGGGCAACGCAATTTTATTCGTGGCAGCCAGGAATATTTCCTTCCAAAAGGCCTCATTCTACCAATCTGGAAGTGTTTAAACCATATATTCTCCAAATCAACGATGAAGCAGCCTGGCAGCCATTTGAAGACCTGTAAGCAAGTGAAACTACCTGTGGCCCCAAATGTCACTTTATCTCAAACACTTGTCATTAAGCTCTGAAATCAGCCCTCGCTTTCCTAGAAGTGGAGGGATACTGATGCTACAGGACTCTTCTACTATCTACTATTTACTATCTGCTATTTACTATCTACTACTATTCTACTACTACTAGATGAATAGTCCTTATTCACATATACAGCAACAGGGTTAATGGGAAGGGAGGGCCGACTGAGCTTGGTAGACAGACAGCTCTCCAGCACGGGCTCTGCCTGTGTTTAGTCCAAGCACATCATGTGGGTCTGCCCGTGACGGGAAAGTCACAGCCCTATAATAAATAGCTCCAGTGCAGTCACCGTTGTCTCAGTTACAGCATAACGAAACCACCACACTGTCTGAAGTCAGTTCCTGAGAGCGAATGCACAGTCATTTCTCCCCTGAAATGAAGTTTAAGCAATCACAGGTCTCCTCATGCCTCATCCTTTAAGTACAAATATAGTAAAAAGTCAGAAATTATTGAGTTGGCAAGGTAAGCAAGAGTAAAATATGGCCACAAGCAATGTTTTCTTTAAGACTGGCAGAAATCTCAGAATCACTTTGAAGACTAAAAGAGTCTCAAAATGAACAGCGAAAAGGGAGTAGAGTCAGGATGCACCTGGGAATTGCTTACAGTGGAAATGACAGTGACTGACTCGGATACGCTTACGCAAAACAACACATATATAGGAAACAGGTTGCAATGAGGACCGAAGGCCACATCGTGTCTGGGTTTACCCAGAAATATCTTTCAGAGGAGTCAAGGCACCTTCTCCAACTACTATGGATTAGGTTAAGTATTTTCAGTAAGCAACTGATTTCCAATAAACAATGCAGTTTTGAGGGACACCAAAATATTTCTCACATTCTAGTGCAAGGTAAGTTCTGGCTGAAAAAAAATATGGCAGAAAAAGTGCAGAAATCTTAGAAGAATCATTTTTGCCACCTAAGAAAAAACTGCTTTGATTTTGTGTTCTGAAGTAAGGCATTCCCTTTGAAATTGACCTGAATTCAAAAAAAATGAATGAAAACACTAAAAATAGAGTTAGACAGCCTTGAAAATTAATGGACAGCTGTTATCTGGGTGAGGGGAGTGGGGGAGGAAGACTTCTGACTGTCCTGAAAGTCACGATTTTTAAATTTAGCTGAAAAAGAAAAAATGCTCCCCCCCAAAAAATCTGTCTCAGGTTGAGCTAAAGTGAGATATTTATGTTGGTTTGGTTTATTTGGTTTTTTTTTTTTTTTTTTTTTCAGTTTCGCTACAAGGAGAATCAGAAATTCAGACTTCTGTACTAAGAGTCACAAGCTTTTTCTTCCTTTTTAAATTTTGTTTTTAAAGAGAGAATGAATTCAAACCTCATGTTTAAATCAGAGTGGGGTCTGATTCAAATGCAGCATGGCTTCGCTCCGGGGAGATGCACAAGCCCTCGGTGGCAGAGCCCCCTTAGCAGAGGCACCCTGCCCACCCAGCCGTGTCTCGCAGGACTGCTCCTCAGCTGGGGGCTGCAGCAGCGCAGCCCCCACAGTGATGCTGGGATTTAGGATTGATCATCCCACCCTCTCCTCGGCACCTCCTCGAGGTGCTGGGTGCTCCCAGTTTCTATATTCAGAGGCAATCAGGAGGCACTTCACAACCAGCCTCAGCACTCAGGGTGTCCATGAGCAACCTCATCCTCTCATCTACTGAGCTTGATATGGGGTATGCCCCCTCCTCTGAAAACTGACAGTTGTTAGATCAGCTCAACTCCCTGGTGAAACCTCACCCCAGGGCAAGGGGAACTAGGACTTGAGCTTGCCATCTTCCCTTCTCAAGGCTCTAGCAAAGCCCAGGTAGGAAACGTGGGATCCAGAAAGAAAAGTGTCTGGGAGCTGCAAGAAAAACCACAAGCAATGGGAAATTGGGGTCATGGCCAAGGGGCAGGTGAAAGGATGCAACGCCTGGAGTATGCAAGACTCATAGCAAAAAGGAGACTTTCATCATCAAATGAGGATATCATTTATGCAACAGTTAAAGATGTCGGAGCTCAGTGGCATCTCTTTTCACCAGTAAATGCAACAGCCGGTGGAGTGAGAAGTGATAAATCAGATACAGCCTCATTCCCACAGCACTTGACACCTCCTCCGAAACCAAAATGCACCCAGACAGAAAGTGGGTGCCCAGCGGAGGGGCCTCCCCAGGGAACCAGGGAAGGGCTCATAGCCCCAAATTCAACATCAAGGGTTGTGCTTGCTGCAGGACACCGAGTTGCAGGCTGTTGCATGTTCAAAGAAAGGTGCAGAGAGGCTGCTATTTCTTCTGAAGAGGGGGAAAGCAAATCATAATTCTGCGATTTGGCTGGGGTCACTGAAGCCAGATCCTGTACTTGAGCAGCTCAGCAGCACAGGCCATGAGCTATTCATTTAAGCAATGTCTTGTTTCAACAGAACATAAAAGAAGCTTTAATTAGGCAAAACGTCAGGATACACTTTCTTCCCTTCTGTGCTTTTCAAACAAGGTATCTGCTAGCTTTCATAAAATCATAGAATCATCAAGGTTGGAAAAGACCTCTAAGATCACCCAGTTCAACCATCACCCCAACACCACCATGCCTACTAAACCATGTCCTGAAGTGCCACATCTACATGTTTTTTGAATACCTCCAGCGATGCTGACTCCACCATTTAACTGGGCAGCCTGCTCCAGTGCTTGACCACTCTTTCAGTAAAGAAATTTTTCTGAATATCCAATCTAAACCTCCCTGTTGCAACTTGAGGCCATTTCCTCTCGTCCTATTATTCATGATGCTTGGATCGGGCTCGTTGGACCGCCCTGCTCAAGGATATGCAGGGGCTGCTCCTTCCCTGTGACCCATGACCACCCATGAGCTTTACAGACCCATTTTATATCACTGGCCACAATGGAGACTGTTCTTATGCACAAGGAATTATCAATTTTCCATTTTGTTCTGTTAATTATTCACACGTCTTATGGTAGAGAGAGAGCCCCAGGGGAATTATACACTTCACAAGTTTTCTTTGCTACCTCGATGGACAGCAAAAGCCCTTTTTAGCATCTGAAGTAAAAGAAGCTGGCTTACAAAGTCTAGTCTTTCGAAGAGAGGGGAAAAAAAGGCAATATTGACATTTGCAAATTCTGGATTCGCTGCCTAACTCTGCCAGGGACTTTTCTAGCTTGGAGCAAGTGAACATGCGCTCCGAAAGCCTGCAAGCTAAACAGCAGCACAAACGCCCACTTTCTTCCACCTCTGCCTGCCTTGTCACTGAGACGGCAAATGCTTTTGGCAGGAACCGTCTCTCGCTATCTGCTCGGCTTCGCTCGAAGCCTGACACTGCAACCGCCGCACGAACGCCGAGCTGTATCCACACCTCCCACTTACCAGCCACCACCTGTAGCTGTCTTCTGGGATCAAGGCATTTTGTGAGGTCAGGAAAGGTTGCATAGTTGAATTAAATCTCTGATCAAACCAGAGGGAATGTCCCAGCTCAGAAATGCACGTGCGACAGCTGCACGGTCTCCTGGGGTACTTGAAGAGTTTTTGGACTTTCTCTGAAAACTGCATGATGAGATGTCTCAGATCCCATGTGGTCGTGGTCACCTGGTGCGTGTAGTTCAGCAGAAATGATGTTACTGTGATGATCAAAAAGGCGAAGGTAAACACTTTGACATTCCTTCTCCTTACGACGACCATCTTTCCCACGCTGGTTCTGATGTCGCCGCTGACCAAGTACAATGTAGGGTCCAATGTAAGGCAAAAGGAAAGGGTAGTGCAGGCACCTGCCAGTCACCACCTCAGGCTTAAGCTGAACATACTGACTCCACTACCTCCACCCGTAAGGGAACAAGCTTTGTTTCCCCCAAATGGGCTTGAAAAAGGCAAAGCTGAGTATTTCCTTTCACCTTCTCACAGTGCTTCCAAGTCTTTTCCACCTCTTTGTCACCTGCTGCTAACCTCTCCTGATGAGTGTTCAATGAAGATGGACCCTGGTCCTTCCTTGTACCAGATTTAGAGGGGAACGATATCAGCATCAAAATTTAGGTTTTCTGTGTGGGAGCAAGCCATAAATTAAAGCAAGCAAATTGTAGAAAGAAGGGGGTGGTTATTTTTTTTTTTTCTTGGAAGTTAATTCATGAAGGGTCAGATCATCCAGGGATGTAGATTCCAGCAGAGAGAGGTCCATTTAAGCCATGGAGAACAGTTTGCAGCCTGTAGACATACACACAAAGAGAGAAAAATTATTGTCAGAAAATTTTTTACATTCCTCCCAACCTAATTCTTCTGCTTTTCTCTGCCCATCCCAAAACAACTGATCAGCTCAGAGCCCTCAACACAGCAGCACCAGCTGCAATTTCTGCTGCTGTATTTGCATACTGAGAAGTTTCAGGGCAGAACTTCCGAAAGGGCAGCGCATCGACCTGTGGGCACTGAGCCCCTTCGTATTGAATCGGCCTCGGCGCTCCAGCCTTGTTTGAATTACAGTTTGTAGCCATTTGAATGGTAATGACTCACCTCCTTCCTTGTAGCTGACCTTCATAGCCACAAGATACGCAGTATTCATAACTCAAAACAGCTGAACAAAAAGCACCCGGCAAAAGAGGGTGGAGCAGGACACGGAGGAAGAGGAATTGGTTCCTTTCTCTTCCTCCCCCTCAACCGGCTTAATTTCTTAAGAATCAAGGCTGGACTCATGATTCAGAAGAAGCCAAGCAAGAACAGTTCATACATCCTGTGACAGACAGGGGAAATCAAAGTATAAATGGCCTTTGTTTGGTGTGGTTTATTGCTCTTTTTCCTGCCGAGAAAGGGTAGGTGGGGGCAGCCTGTGCTCTCAGAGTTCCTCTGAGATCCTGAGCCAGGCAGAGAGGCAGCGAGATGCTTCGCCTCGGCGAGTCGGGGGATACAGAGGGACCTGGAGCTGCTCTCTGCTCCCCTCCTAGTGTCCCCTGCTTGGCAGCAGTGATTTAAACTGACAATTTAAAAGCCAAAAAAATGGATCCCTTCCTCCCATGATGCTGTTGTTTTGTGGGAAGAAAAAAGTGTTGTGGTTTTTAAAACTTCGGAAGTTTGCAAAAAGCCCCAAAAGTGCCATTGCTTAAATAACACTCTTTTGATTAAAAAAAAAAAAAAAAGCCACAAACAACAAAACAAAACAACAGAGAAGCATCTATGTCAGAATATATGCAATTTATAAACAAGCAAAAGCCTAGTGAGAGAAGTCTCACTCGCTACTCAGCTGCAGGCTTCAAGCCAGCAAACAAAGAGCAAAACTGCAACTGTTACCTGTCAACCCCCTTCATTTTAACCTATTCTGGCCCCACATTGATGCAGGATCCCCCCATTTCACCCCCCAAAGCCAAGGCGAGCACGGGGGAAGTGCCTGTGGGGGGCACAGGTCTGGGCTGGGCGCAGCATCCCCGGCTTTGCTGCTGGCTTTTCTCCTGGGGATCCACGAGGAGCTGCCCAAGGCCCAATCAGTTTTCCAAGGGGTTTGACATGGTGTCTTGGAGACAGCACAGGCCTGGTTTTTAGAGGTGGTGTGTAAATATTTACTGAGTCCCGTAAAGCTAAATCCAAAGGCAGGACCCTCAGACTGTGGTCTTAAGCCTTAGCTCTGCTTCAAGTTTCTCATCTGCGGCACGTGATGGGCCGTGTGTGCTGTTCAATTAGGTGCTGTTTGCCAAATGCCTCGAGATTTATTTTAAGTCTGGCCCCTACAAATGCATTTACAGGAGCTCAAGGGCTGACAAGTGGGTCAGGCTGGATAACAAAAGGCTTTATTAACCCCAGCTGCTCGGGCTGGCCTGCACCAGTAAATTAAACAGCACCGGGGAACAATCCTGTGCTCACCTTAACTTTTTAGAGGGAAGTTTTGGAGCTAACCAGAAATCTTCCAAATTATTCCCGGGTACAATTCAGGAACCGCAACCCAAAAAGCAGCGGGAATGCTGTCACTGTCCCTTGAAGAGTTAGAAAGGGAGCTTAAGAGCATGGTCCCCGTGCACAGCCCCATCCGTGCCAGCTGGCCTGTGCTGGAGAGCAGCCTCAAACATTTGCTTTACTAGCTTGGATATAATTGTTAGTCTAAACAAAAACACAGCCTCTAACCCCCCCACACACCCCAAATATGCCAAATCCCAGAAGCAGATTGATTCTCCATTTATGGGGCAAATAATTCAAGAGCTGTGATGCTGGCGGGTCGAACCCCTACTGCTGTTAACCCTGGGCCAATTCAGTATTTGTAAACACAGCTCCTGCTCTTCTATTATTTTTTTAAGTGGAGGAGGGAGAGCAATTATCCAGCCTTTCTTGGAAAAGCCTATAAAATGGGGTATTGTTCATAAAAGAAACCATTCTGGCCTCCAAAAAAACTCACTCATTTCACCAGATTTTTTTTTTTTTCTTTTTTGGTAACTGAGCTAAGGTTAAACTTATATTTAGAATTTGGGGAAAAAAATAATAATAACAAAACCCAAACCACTGTTTATGCAGTGGACTGCAGTGCCTCCAAACGCCTAATCATCCTGTCATTTATAGCACGTGATGGTAAGGTAAAAAAACATAAGAACTCCCAAGGCCCTTTTCCAGTGTGGAAATAAATACCAGATACTCTATTTTAATTCTCACTGTGTACAGTTTCCTATGAATGCTCATGTTTCCTATGGATACTCATGATTGGAAAAAAAAAAAAAAAAAGTATAAATAATCTGAAAGAAAGGCTCTGGGGAATAAAAATGTGATTTAGGGCCTGAGGGAAAGAAAGGCTGAAATGAATGGAAAAAGCTTTCATCGAGTTCATTGTAACTTGGACCAGGACCATTTTTTTCCTTTCTTAAAACACGCATTACATCCCACCCAGACATCGGTACGTTTGTCTTCCCAGCATCTTGCACCACATCTCAGACTGACCCTGCATCTCCCTCTGCTCACATATATTCATAAATCTTTGCAAAAGGGTTTCCATAGGGTTCACCAAGGTGCTGGGAAGCAGGAAGGGCAGGGACGATGCTGAAGCAGCAGCCGGTGTGGGAATCCATACAGGGCTGCCAACCCCAGCTGTCGGGAATGTTTTACCTCCTGATACTATTTGCGATAGTTAATTTAAGCCATTACAAGTAAGTAGCGTGATACCAGCCACGGTCCTTATCAACACACCTCTGCGTGACCTTGGCTTTAGTACATCTATGAACGGGCTATTTTGGCCTCAGACCCAGAAACAATTTCTGGGGACTTCAGGTATGGAGATTTAAATTCCATCGTCCCTGCTACGATCCCCTGAGATTTAAAGAGGGGGTGCCTGTGGGCAGCTATCCCAGCTCAGCTCATGCAAGCAGCAGGTTAAGCCACCTTAAGCCATTGGGTGCTTAAGGTCTTAGTTGTCATCTGGATTTCTCCTGCTACCCTCCCACCTCCTCCCCCTTCCTACATATTCCCTTGTCCCCATGTAAGTCACCCCTATACGTGCCAGAGTAACTTATATTGATGCTGCCAACTCCCAACACCCAGTGACACGCAATGCAGGGAAAACATGAAATCACATTGCCCAGGCAAGAGCAGAGAGGGCCAGGTTCAGAAGAAGGGGCAGGTTCCTCCAAGCTCTGTGCTGAGCGTAGGAGCGAGCTCAGTGCAATTAAATGGTCACAGAGGAGAGCTTAGTCTTTTGTCTACGTTTTATATTGTAAAATATACGGGGATCAATCCATTGAGATTATTTGTCTTCATTGTCTTCTCGCATTTCAGAAAGAAGGAAGAGAAAAAGCTTTTTTTTCTTTTCTTTCTTTTTTCCTCAGGGTACATCTTTTTTGCATTGTAAGCTCACAATCTGAAGAATGTCCCTGATCCCTTGCCAGTTTGGCAATTAATACACAAGGATAAAAACACATTAGTTCAATGGACTAATATAAAGCAAATCTTAACACCTTCAGGAAACAGACATCAGTACCAAAACATAGCGGGAGGGCTCCTACGACTGGAGTGGAAGGTCACAGGCCCTTTAGGAAGGACAGGCGGGGGAGACGAAGAGGGGGTGTTGCCCTCTGTGTCAATGACCATCTGGAGTGCATAGAGCTCCACTTGGGGATGGATGAGGAGCTGACTAAGAATTTATGGGTCAGGATTAAAGGGAGGGCAGGGACAGGTGACATTATAGTAGGGGTCTGCTACAGGCCACCCAACCAGGATGACTGAGCAAATGAGGCCCTCTATAAATAGATTAGAGCAGCCACCCATTCATAACCCCTGTTCCTCATGGAGGACTTCAACCACTCCAATATCTGTTGAAGGGACAGCACAGCAGGGTCCAAGCAATCCATGAGGTTCCTGGAACGCGTTGATGACTACTTCCTTATCCAAGTGGCAGAGAAGCCAACAAGAAGAGGTGCTGTGCTGGTCCTTGCTCTCCCAAACGAGGAGGAGCAGGTGGTGAATATGAAGCTGAAGGGCAGCCTTGGCTGCAGTGACCATGTAATGGTGGAGTTCAAGATCCTTAAGGCAGCGAGGAGGGTACACAGCAGGCTCACTACCCTGGACTTCAGGAAAATTGACTTTGGCCTCCTCAGGGATCTGCTCAGTGGAGCATCTGGGGATAAAGCCCTGGAGAGAAGAGGGGCCCAAGAAAGCTGGTTAATATTCAAGGATCCCCTCCTCCATGCTCAGGACCGATGCATCCCAACAAAGAGGAAGTCAGGCAAAAACACCGGGAGGCTGCATGGATGAACAAGGAGCTCCTGGACAAACTCAAGCATGAAAAGGAAGCCTACAGAAGGTGGAATCAAGGACATGTAGTCTGGGAGGAATACAGAGAAATTGTCTGAGCAGCTGGGATCAGGTTAGGAAAGCTAAAGCCCTCATAGAATTAAATCTGACCAGGGATGTCAAGGGCAACAAGAAAAGCTTCTATAGGTACATCAGTGACAAAATGAAGACTAGGGAAAATGTGGGACCTCTCTGGAGGAAATGGGAGACCCGGTTACTGAAGACATGGAGAAGGCTGAGGTACTCAATGACTTTTTTGCCTCAGTCTTCACTGGCAAGTACTTCAGCCACACCACCCAAATCACAGAAGGCAAGGGCAGGGACTGTGAGAATGAAGAACCGCCCACTGTAGGAAAAGATCAGGTTTGAGACCATCTAAGGAACCTGAAGGTGCACAAATCCATGGATGCATTCATGGGTCATGAGGGAACTGGTGGATGAAGCTGCTAAAACACTATCATATTTGAGAAGCTGTGGCAGTTCAGTGAAGTTCCCACTGACTGGAAAAGGGGAAACATAACCCCCATTCTTAAAAAGGAAAAAAAAGAAAACCCGGGGAATTACAGACCAGTCAGTCTCACCTCTGTGCCCAGAAAGATCATGGAACAGATCCTCCTGGAAACTACGCTAAGGCACATGGAAAATAAGGAGGCGACTGGTGACAGCCAGCACAGCTTCACTAAGGGCAAATCATGCCTGACCAATGTGGTGGCCTTCTACAAAAGGGTTACAGTGTTGCTGGATAAGGGAAGAGCAATGACGTCATCTACCTGGAATTGTGCAAAGCATTTGACACTGTCCTGCACAACATCCTTGTCTTTAAACTGGAGAGACACAGATTTGATGGAGGGATCACTCAGTGGATAAGAAATTGGCTGGTCAATGGCTCCATGTCCAAGTACAGACCAGGGATGAGTAACATTCCTCAGGCATCAGTACTGGGACTGGTGCTGTTTAATGTCTTTGTCAGCAACATAGACAGTGGGACAGAGTGCACCTGCAGCACATTTGCTGATGACACCAAGCTGTGTGGTGCAGTCAACATGCTGGAGGGAAGGGACGCCATCCAGAGAGACCTGGACAGGCTTGAGATGGTGGGCCTGTGTGAACCTCATGAGGTTCAACAAGGCCAAGTGCAAGGTCCTGCACATGGGCTGAGACAATCTCAAGGACAAATACAGGCTGGGCAGTGAATCGATTGAGAGCATCTCTGAGGAGAAGGACTTGGGGGTGTTGGTTAATGATATGGTGCTGGTTGCTCAACATGACCTGGCAAAGTGCGCTTGCAGCCCAGAAGGCCAACCATATCCCGGGTTGCATCAAGAGAAGCATGGGCAGCAGGTTGAGGGAGGGGATTCTGCCCCTCTGCTCCGCTCTGGTGAGACCCCACCTGCAGTGCTGCCTCCTGCTCTGGGGCCTCAGCACAGGAGAGACACGGAGCTGCTGGAGCAGGGCCAGAGGAGGGACACAGAGATGATCCGAGGGCTGGAGCAGCTCTGCTATGGAGACAGGGTGAGAGAGCTGGGGGTGTTCTGCCTGGAGAAGAGAAGGCTGCGGGGAGACCTCAGAGCAGTCTTCCAGTACCTAAAATGGACCTACACAAGAAAGCTGGAGAGGGACTTTTGACAAGGGCATGTAGTGCTAGGATGAGGGGTAATGGCTTTAAACTGAAAGAGGGTAGATTCAGATTAGATCTAAGGAAGAAATTCTCCCCTCTGAGGTGGTGAGGGACTGCCACTGGTTGCCCAGAGAAGTTGTGGATGTCCCATCCCTGGCAGTGTTCAAGGCCAGGTTGGATGGGGCTTTGAGCAGCCTGGTCTAGTGGAAGGGGTCCCTGCTCGTGGCCCAGGGGTTGGAATTAGGTGATCTTTAAGGTCCCTTTCCAACCCAAACCATTCTATGATTCTGTGAAATATTTTTTGACAAGTCCACCTACAAATGTACCATATTCTTACTGTACTTGTTAGGTTATATGACAAAAGCTCATCTGCACACTCACAAAGTACCACAGAGACAATGGCAGGAGAGGCAGCACAAAGAATACCCTACCCTGAAGGCTTCCAGGTCCATCCCAGGAACCATCAGGCCATCAAAGGCCCATCTGCACCAGCCTAAAGGTGCACAGGGGCACAAAGGCAAGTAGGAACCTGAAATAAGGACTCAGAAGAAGGGATACCCTATCTGCGTTCCTCCCAGGGCTGGCCCAGGCCAGCCTCAGCCCCAGGCATGAAACTCACCCAGATAAATTGTCCTGGTTTCAGCCAGGTCGGAGCTAGTTTTGTCTTCAGCAGCTCCTGTATTTTGGGTTTAGTATGTGAAACATGGTGACAGTGCGCTGATGTTGTTCGTTGCTGCTGAACGATCAAGGACATTTTTGCAGTCTCCCAAGCTTTGCTGATGTGCAGGTGCAAAAACTCAGTATGGGCACAGCCAGAAGTGTTGATCTAAACTGACCTGGCCAAGTTTTCCATCCCATAGACCTCATGCCCCGTGTAAGCGAGGGATGGCCATTGCTCTCCTGCTTGGGTTCCTTGTTCAGTTCACTTTCTATTCATGTTCCCTTCTTGTTACCTTATTTTTGTCTTACTTCGTTCGGGCCTGTTTGTTCGTCTGTCTGTTCCCTCGCGCTCTCTCTGGAACTGGCTGTTCTGGGATGGCTGCGGGGGAATATCCCTGCTCCCTGGCTGCTGCTCGGGACGGGCTGTATCGGTCACTGGGTGGTGAGAAATTGTGCATTGTTCATTTTTTATACATTCTATTATCCTTATGCATTATTATTATAATTAATATATTTTTATCTTTTCCTTTGCTGTCTTGGGAAAGTGGTTTTATCTCAACTGGCGAGCTCTCTCTCCCCTGTTCTCCTCCTCACCCCACCGGGGAGGGGAGGGGTGAGCGAGAAGCTGTGTGGTCCGGTTACTGTTTGGGGTTAAACCACAACATGAGTCAATACCAGAGCACCTTTGGGACTGAGATGGATTGCTGCCTGGGGGCATGGGACACGTTATGAGGTGCAGGGGAAGAGCATTTGTGGACTGCACAAGATCTGTCTGGTCAGCCACATGATATTGGTAGAATTCTTTCTTTTTTAATATTTTTTTTTTTTTAAAGATGGGTGTTAAACAATTCTTGATTTTTTTGAAGGTCTTAAACAAAAAGCATGTAGAAAATAATAATGAAAAAACATTGAGAAAAAAAATCCCTGCACTTCTCATCCCCCAAGTTGTAAATGTCCAGCTACATTAAGGTAGCGTTTGACCCCTTTTGATGGCTACTCTGCTAGTAAAGAAGTACTTAATATCACTTTGAGGAGATCTGTCTTAGCTCGCATTAGATGCTGACTGTTCAGGATCCATTTTTTTGCCTTCTGGTCCATAACTCACATTAAAACCCTGGTGTGAAACACACTTCTGTAGTTTGAAGTTGCCAGAGTTTTCCAGACGCAGTGTGTCAGGCAGAACAGCACAAAGGCAGCAGGGAACAGCATCCCCGTACAGAGATATTTCCATCTCTCCATTCACTGCTTGACTAGTTCAAAGGTCTCAAAGTCCTTTAGACTCAAAACCCACATATCCACCTGCCCTGGCAGAAACTGGGGAAGGACAACGTGACCTGCTGCAGCTCTCTCACGACTGATGGTGGCCGTCGTACAACCCTTCTATGACCCACAGTATTTTACAGCTGGAAACAATATACATCAAGGAGTAGAGATTTGCTGCAATTTAACTTCAAGAGCCTGTGCTGTGCTAGAAAGGTCTTGGTGGCAGAACAGCAAGTGCCCATTCTCAGAAGCACAGCTCAGATCTCCCTCCCTGCAAAACCTCCAAAGAAGAATTAGTTTCCCAGCTAAGCCCCTGACAGCTATGTTGTTATAAAGCCTTTTGGCAACACAAACAGTATGTCCTCAAGCATCCTTCCTGCTGCTTTGGGACTTCCTTCCCATACACACTCCTCATGAGTAACTACTTCAGCAACCCTCGGTCTCAAAGCCCTGGCCTGGGAGAGGGTGGAAGGTTAAATCTTGCTTTACTGAATCCACAAAGATCCAGAGCAGTCTTGGAAGATGTCATCCTGGAGCAGCAAAAAGCCTGTCTCTGGAAAAATATACATAAATTTCTGCCCCAGGTCTATGCTTAAGCCTAGAGAGGAACAACGGAGGGGACTGTTTTACTCCAAACCAGCTTCTCTGCCCTGCCCTGCTCATCGCTGGCTACCTCCCACTGCCCGGAGCTGGCTGACATTTAAAAAGAAACACTTCGTTGGTCTGACACTTTGCCAGAGACCTCTGAGCATGAGGCTTTTGCTATGTGAGATAGATTGTGCAATTCTGAGATGATCTGGCAACTGCCAGAGTTAAACACAGGGCAGAAACCTGAATCTCCCTTAACCAGGTGATGCTGGGAGCCCGTGCAAGACCTCTGGTCCATCTCCTCCAGCCCCAAGAGATCAGTCTTCCCAGGTACTGAAGGCCACGCAAGGGCTGGGGACGGGAGAGGAGGCTGCCTGTGCTGCAGCACAGCCTTTCCCACTTCAACCTGTTTGTGGTGTGACTTCCCAGGTGCTGCTGGCACACGGTGCTGGCAGCCCCATCCTTCTCAGACACCAAAAGCCACCACAGGCTGCAATTTTGGAAAAGCATCTAGCTGTCACGTGACCTTGCTCTTCTCCATCTATAACTTAATTAAAAGCAGACTACATTTTCTTTCTCAGAGCTAAGTGGCTCCTTTCCTCTGTCCATCTTTACATCCTTCCAGGGATGATAAAGGTGCTGCTGTCTTGTGTGCCCACAGCTATGGAAAAGCCGCCTCAAGTCCCACCTGCCTTTTATTCAGGGAGAAAATCATAGAAACATAGAATCATTTAGGTTGGAAAAGACCCTTAAGATCATCGAGTCCATCCATAAACCTAACACTGCTGGACTCGATGATCTGTATGATGATCTGCAGCTCTTCTGCCCCATCCCTAATCATGCTGTGGCGCATAAATCTGACTGCCATTGTCAAATGGGGTTGCAGCATCCAAGCCAGGCAAGCTGGTTCGTATATCACTCTCGGATTTATTAAAATGCTCACCCTAAGCAACTCCAACTAATCAACACTGCCTAGAAAACAAAACCATTCAGGAACATTTAAGCCATGAGAAAAAGTAGCTTTAGACAAATTTGAGGGCAGCAGTTCCTCCACGCTTCTTGAATTTGGAGCCAGCTATTGAGCAGTGTTTCATCCATCACAGTGAACATAAGAAAAACTGGAGATGGTTTATGGAGTATAACTGCATGGGCTTTTGGGTGCCAGTAACCTGAAAAAAAATCATTTCATACTTGTGTCTTATCAGTGAACAGGTTTGCTGGCGGGCTCGAGCCGGCTAGGTAGACAGGAGATCTCCCTCGTACTCTTAACACAGCCTGCCCTGCCTACGTGCATAACAGGTCTGTGCAATCAGGGTAAGCAAACAGCTTTTTATGCAAGATGTGGATAAGATTAACAGAAACTTGGGTGGGGAAGTTACATTCTGTTGCCTCAAAATAAGTCTTTATCTTGGCAGACTTTATCAGGCATGTTGTTGAGTGGTCTGGAAGTGAAAACTCCCCCACAACATTTGAGGAAAGGCCTGGAGGCTCTGGCTTGGAAAGGGTCATGATCCTGCCTGTACCCTTGGGAGCTGAAAGCTGCCATCCCTGCCTCCTCCCACCGGGGTGAAGATGTTTTGTCCTCCACCACTGTGGAGAGGTTTCAGCAGCGAAAGCTTCCTCCTCTTACACATACCAAAAGTTGATTCCTGCAAGGGGTGTTTGTTCTAGAGAAATTGTAGTGTTAATGTCCAGGATTATTTGTGCTATCCTCCATGGGCTACAGTTCCTACTCGTGTTTTCAGGCCAAGTGGGAATTTTTGCTTTGAATGAGGCTGGAAGTGCCATGAAAGATGGTCTAGCTCAAAAATCTCTGCCCTTGCCTGTCTACCATATCTATCGCAGAAGTCATCTTAGGAGCTGAGCATGGAGAAGGGTGGATGCTTCAACCACCTCTCCGGTGCAGCGACAGGACAACGTCACTCTGCTCCTGGAGAGATGATGCAGCCACAAATGGGTCTGAAACAAAGTTTGCTCTGACTAACAAAGCTTACATCACCCTCTAAGTGAAGAACTGCCCAGGGAAAAAGTGACAACCTGGGCTTAAGCCTTTGCTTTCCTGGTTGATTCCAAAGCTCTCCTTGATGAACCACCCAGATGGAGATCAGTGACAAGTGGTGTCCCTCAGGGGTCCATACTGGGACCAGTACTGTTTAATATCTTCATCAATGACATGGCCAGTGGGACCAAGTGCACCCTCAGCAAGTTTGCGGATGACACCAAGCTGAGTGGTGCGCTGGACACACCTGAGGGATGGGATGTCATCCAGAAGGACCTGGACAGGCTCAAAAGGTGGGTACAGGTGAACTTCATGAGGTTTAACAAGGCCAAGTGCAAGGGGCAGCTGGTGGCTGGGCTTGCAAAGTCATCCCTCAGTGACTTCTTCACAGGATAAACTGGGAGAGGCCAGTGAAGTAAGTGATTGATTCAAACTTAACAGGCAGCTCCACTACTGACCTATTTATGGTCCATTCCTTTAAATCAGCACTCAGCTCAAGTATTTTCAGGGCAAAATAGGAGCACCAGAAAACATCACTGTTCAACCAAGCTGTGAACCGTAGTGATTACGGCCAAGAGGCTGGAGGCTGCTAGGTCTCACCAGGGATGTGCTGAAAACCAACAGTGGAAAAATAAGATGCTGGTAGTAATGTCCTCCACAGCCTCTGTCTTGCAAGAAAGTGATTTTGGAGGAGCCCTACCTCTTTATACACACTCCATTAATCAAGAAACGGCACCTCTGCTTTTTACCTCTGGTGGTACTTCATTTTCTTTCATATATTTCAAATCCCCTTCCCCACAGACACGTTGATGATTTAAATAGCAAACTATACCACTGCAGCCTCTTAAAAAACATTCTTTTCCTTCCTGATCCTGCAGTTTGCAATGTGGGACAGACACATAGGTTTAACCTGCCAGACTATGAGAGTTTTTCTGTGTTGGGCCAGAAGGGGGTTGGACATGATGACCTTCATGGTCCCTTCCAACTCAAACCATTCTATGATTCTGTGATTCTATGATTCTATGAATATCTACTGATGGGTTGGAATGGGACTTCTTGTGTTGTCTTTATATAGGCTGGCAGACCAAGAGCCCAGAGCTGGGTCAATGAAAAAAATAACTCTACAGTGAAAATCCTAAACTAAAATTCACTCACGCACTAAAATTAATTCACTTTATCTCTGTGAATTGCTCTACTTCAAAGGCTTATTTAAAAACATCCAAGCAGACAACTGGATACAAAAAAATTGCTGTTGACAACCTTTGATCGCAGAGAGTCCATGGAGGACAGAGTGTCCTTGGATGCTCAAATCCTTCCCGTGCCATGAGGTGATTTGTAGGCTGGGATCAAAGCTCTGCTACCCTTTGCTTAGGAAAAGGGACCTATCAAAGGGATTTCCAGGGCACCCATGTGTGTTTGCACCTAGCATCATTCTTTAATGGGTCATGATAGGACAACCCTAGACAGTTTTTCGAGCACAGTTTTGTTTTTTTTTTTTTTTTTTTAAATCAGTTTGTCAAAATTGAATCTTTCAGTGGGTAAAATTGTTTTCCATCTTGATTTTCTGTTTCAATAAACTCCAAAAAAGAAATATCTTTCACATTTTAAATGGAAAATTCTAGTTTTCATTTTGAAAAAAACTTTGTCTAGAAAATGTGTAATTTATGGTAATTAAAGGAAAGGGAAACATTTAGAAGTTCAAATTAAAGAAAAAAAAAAAAAAACCCTCCTGCTAGGAGAAGAGTGAAAAAAATTATCACTGTTTCTTTTTGGTTTAACTTCATGTTGGGCTGACTATGGTTTGTTTTGGTTTTTTTTTTTTGAAGTCTTGCTAATTCCCCCAAGACAGTAAGAATGCTTCTTTCAGGTAATCCAAATACAGAAAGACAAATTAACAGTGGCAACAGCAGTAGTAGAAATAGAAGTAAGCTGAAAGTATTGTAGAAGCAAATTCCTGTACATGCATTAGTTTCAGTTCTACAGGATTACAGGTGAGGATATAGGATTATTTCAGATTACAGGACACTCTAAAGGTGGAACTCAGCCACATTGACAGCAGGTGTTTTGCTAGCCTGTCTATGAGTATCCAGTTCAAAAATATTCACCATTCTATTTCTTGGTTAAA
>KL283519.1:24903-36487 GCA_000699545.1 Podiceps cristatus
GGGTGGCAGGAGCCGGTTTGCTCGGCACCAGCCACCACGGTTATCTGCTGCCTCCATCTGCATCTAGGAGACACCGTGCTACTGCCACCCACCCTGTTTAAGAGCATTTCTGAGTATGACACGGGTATACTAACAGCTCAAGGTGTTTATAGGTTTCTTTTCTAGCTATGTATCTCCATGCAGGCATACAAGCCTAAATTTTACATGCTGCCTTGCTCTGGGGCAGGGAAGCCATGTGCATCTACTCAAATTGACACAATCCCTTTTAGGTCACTGAGGTTGCAGAGGTGTGAATCCGGTGTTTAGTGTGATATTACCCGCAGGTTCCTCAGAGAGTGGTGCATAAAGATAATAGAAGTCACTAGGGATGATGGAGCAGGTGAATGGAGATTGATAAACTCCCGGGTCACACCCCATGAACAGCCAGGCTGAGACACCCTTCTCAATCTCACACTTTCAACTCACACTTGAAATTTTGAAGTTAAATTCCTCCACTGAGTGAGGGGCTCACTCCTTCCATCAGCAAAGTGGGGAGCCTCACCTTCTCATTTACTGGGCTCCTGATTTAGACATCAAAATCAGGAGATTAGACGTCAAAATCAGGAGAAATCAGGAGTGCCTAAGGAGAGGCAGTGTGAATAACCCAGAGTGCAGACGAAGGCTACATCAGCTGACAACAAACACAGATTTTTTTTTCACTGCTGGACTTGTCAGCATATTTTGAGCCAGGTCCAAGTTCACATAAAGGCAACTGAATCTTCCAAATGATTTCCACCAGCTGTTTTAGCCAGTCTTTTTTAAAAACATTTGGGATGAATTTTAAGATTGCTCTTGTTTACAACAGTGAACATTATATGCACAACAACTGCTATATTCAACTGAATCAGGACAAAAAAATACAAAGTAACAGAAAGAAGATGGGTGCTTTCTATCCATATCTCCATTCACTTCAATTAGAACTCTGGAAGCAGATCCTGCAAGAAGGATCTTACTGTAGCTAGAACAAAGATCCTGTGAAGGGACTCCCAATGTGGCTTGTCAGATCTGGTTCAAAGCACAAAGCCAACAGAAAATCCTCTAGTAAGATGTGCCAGGATCTTCCATCAACTCTCAAGATGCATCGTAGAATCAATGGTAGAACACTAAACACCAAGTTCTGCCCTTACCCACACATTTCCCTTTACAAGACCAAAACAACAACAAAAAAACCCTCAGTAATCATCAGTACGACTCCCTAGATTTGAAATTGGATAATAAATAGTACATCCGTCTTTTAGTTATTAACATAACTAAGCTTATTTCATAATATCTGCTTATATTTGGAAAGCAGCCCTTTCTACCTGTCCCAACAGCACATTACTGAGATGGTAAGATGCGGGAGCTTTTTTGGGTGAATAAGAGAATTTCTTCAGATCAAACTCACGTGCCAAAAATTTTGTCTTGAAAGTCTGGGTCACCAATTACACAACTTTTTGAAAGACAACGTCCCTTTGACTTAAAAGTTCCCTTGTTATAGCCCCCTTGACCAGCTTTGCCATAGTTTCCATTTCATTTGTCTGTGTGTGATGCTTTCCATTTTTTTATCTCACAAATGATTACAAAAATTTTAGTAGAGAGGACTCCTCTCCCAGATCACACATGCAGAGTCCCGACATGACACATCTCCACCCAGCCTCTCCTTGCTCAGGCCAAAACCTCTTGCTCCAAACCCAAGGTTAGACCCTCAGAAAATGGTCCATGATGGCTATCATCCTGCACCCTGTGCTGGTTCTGGTCTCTGGAAATGGAGACTTGATCCTGGACTGTGTAGAGGACGAACCCTCAGAATACCCTGATTGGGTTTGGGCCCCAGGACATCTCATCCCTGCACCAGTGACAATCTCCAACAGCTGAGGACTTCCTGCAATGTTTTGATGGCGTCTCTCTCACATGTTCTGTGTTGGCTTTCAATAACTGCATAGACTGGTGGTATAGTCTGAATAGCCAGTCCCATTGTGCCTGTCATCCAATGTTTACATTCCTTAGTTCACATCTCATTAAAAGCCCAGCTGCTGGTCTTGGGATGATAAGGGATCAGCATTTGACACTGTTTCCCACAGCATTCTCCTGGAGAAACTGGCTGTTCATGGCTTGGATGGGTGCACTCTGTGCTGGGTAACAAACTGGATGGATGGCCAGGCCCAAAGAGTTGTGGTGAACAAAGTTAAATCCAGCTGGCGGCCAGTTAAAAGTGGTGGCTCAGTACTGGGGCCAGTTCTGTTTAATATCTTTATCAACCATCCAGATGAGGGGATTGAGTGCACCCTCAGTAAGCATGCAGAGGACACCAAGCTGGCCAGGAGCGTTGATCTGCTACAGAGGGATCAGGAAAAGCTGGATCCATGGGCTGAGGCCAGTTGTTTGAGGGTCAACAAGGCCAAGTGACAGGTCCTGCACTTGGGTCACAACAACCCCAGGCAATGCTACAGGCTTGGGGAGGAGTGGCTGGGAAGGTGCCCAGCAGAAAAGGCCCTGAGGGTGTTGATCGACAGGCAGCTGAACATGAGCCAGCAGTGTGCCCAGGTGGCCAGGAAGGCGAATGGCATCCTGGCTTGTATCGGAAACAGTGTGGCCAGCAGCACTAGGGGAGGGATCATCCCCCTGTACTCGGCACTGCTGAGGACACACCTCGAGTACTGTGTTGAGTTTTGGGCCCCTCAGTACAAGAAAGACCTTGAGGCACTAGAGTGCTCCAGAGAAGGGCAACAAAGCTGGTGAAGGGTCTGGAGCACAAGTCCTGTGAGGAGTGGTTGAGGGAACTGGGGCTGTTCAGCCTGGAGAAAAGGAGGCTGAGGGGAGACCTTATCGCTCTCTACAACTACCTGAAAGGAGGCGAGGTGGGTGTCAAATCTCTTCTCTCAAGTAACAAGGGATAGGACAAGAGAAAATGTTCTCAAGTTGTGCCAGGAGAGGTTTAGATTGGGAAAAATTTCTTCACTGAAAGGGCCATCAGGCACTGGAACAAGCCGCCCAGGGAAGTGGTCGAGTCACCATCCCTGGAGGTATTTAAAAGATGGGTAGATGAGGTGCTTAGGGATGTGCTTTAGTGGTGGGCTTGGCAGTGACAGGTTAACAATTGGACTCATTGATCTTAAAGGTCTCTTCCAACCTAAATGATTCTATGATGCTATGATTTCAGAATTTACTCTTACTTCCATCCAGTGCCATCAGTCACATCCAATACATAATTTATCGTACTTCCTTTTGACTTAACTTTATCACTGCACAAAGCATAGTGTTGGAAGGAGAGAACAATAGCAGCACATACCTGAATATGAACAATTACAAGACTTTAGGGTGCTGTGCTGGATCTTTATCTCAGTAGAGTTCTTAGGTTTTTATGACAACGACAACAAAGCCCCTGCTAGGTGCCTTGGGATGCCTTAGCCCTCTTGTGCTCATAACCCTGGTAGAAAGAAAAGTGTCAAACCCTTTAACTTTTCTGACTCTTCTTAGTGTAGTTTTGTCCTAAGCAAGGGAGAGTCAACACTGTGGGAGTACATTAACACAACAAATAAGCCACTAGTTGGCACTTTCAGTGGCTCCTAATGTCCCTCCACAAAAGTGCAATGTGCTGTCATCATGACAAGCCAGGCACCAGATGCCTTTATTTTTAATTGCACTGAAAAGATAACGGTCTCATGGCAGGCTCTGGCCAAAGGCAAGACTGGTCACAGCCCCTCCACAGGCAAGTGCTGCTCCGAGATGTCCTTTTCATGCGCACTGAAAAATGTTTCTAGTTCATAAATTCATGGCAGGGGTTCAAATGTCTCCCAGAAGCTCTTTCAGCCACAGCCACAAATATGGTTTCACTCTTCAAACGCTGCATTGGCAGCAAAATCAAAGCTTCGCCCCTGCTCGGCTCTTCCAGTTTGGAAACAAATCTTTTGGCTAAGATTTCTCCAGTCAACCTAATTCCCACTAGCCATCAATTGTAACAGTCTGCTAGATGAAGGCAATAGTCTGAAGTCTTTGTCTAGCAAGAAGTAACCCCTTGATTTTGGTGTTCTTGAGCTTTTTCCTCAAAGGTGAATTTCTCTGCGTGAATCATTTACAAAGAACTGTTCTCTCTCTCTGGCTTGCTATTGAACTGTCTAGGAGACAGCATTTAAATGCAAGAAGGCAAAACAATTGTATTGACTGTCCTTTGTCCACGTTTATTTAATTCCGTAAAGCAAACAGTTTGTGTGAAATGCACTCTTGATAATAAAATCGTATTGCACATTTGCTTATAGAGGGTCATCAGGGAGAGCAAATGCGCCTGTACTCAGCAATAAATGTTTGACTTCGTGTTGCACAGCAATTATTCAAAATGAGAGAGACTATTGGATCCAAGACTGCTGCCCTTTAGGACTCAGCCTGTCAAGTTGCATTGCTCTGTACTTTTTATCCAAGTGGATTTCATCCCCACACTCTTATTGCTGGGTGATATTCAAATCTTTAAATCCAAGTTGCGGCAAGCTTGAAAAACAACATTTGGCTACCAGACTGCCCTTTCATTGTTAAAAGGAGCATTAATTTATTATTATTATTATCATCATCATCATCATCATTATCATTATCATTATTCAATATGCCATAGCATATTAGAGGAGTAAAATTTAAAATGCATGGATGGTTTATTCTGAAAGGACAGGGAAAGACGGAGATTTCAATTTAATCACCCCTAAAATTGCTTCTTCCCTAGCTTTAAAAATGCAATAGCTTTAGTCATCGAGGGGAAGTTATGTTGCTATCATACACTTATTTTCTCTGGTTTTTGTACATACTTTGGAAATTTATCAGGAATCTGGTATTTTTCTGATTTCTGAAATTAAAAAAGGAGTCATTAATGTGCCTTGCACTTGATAAGCTTTTACATATTGCTCAGCAAAGAGAAATATAACAAAATTGCACAGAGCTTCAACACATGCAGAGAGGTGTGCCATTTCCCCTTAAAGTAGGATTTAATCAACGCAGTGCCACCTCAACCCTGACCAGATGATCAGTCAATGCAGCTCTGAGTAATATCTTGGAAAGTCTGAGCCTACAGACAATTACAGACCACTTAATCACAAATTTTAATCAAGATAATAATTAGGCGCTGCATCCTGTTTAATGCACAAGGATGTAAGCCTTCCAGCTCCCGCTGCCAGATCGGAACTGAACATAGGAATGGGGGAAAGAATCAGTGAAGTCGACAGACTATATCCTTGATGGCAGATGAAAAACTAAAGTTAAACGGTTTGTCAAATCCTTATGAACTCTAGCGCATTGTGCTGGTTGAAGACCCAACCCTACAAGATTCTTTCAAAGATCTATTTCTTCAGAAGACCAACTTACTATTTTTTAGTTGACTAGGCTTGTGAGATAAAGTTCAGGGTCCTGGCACAGGAGGTGTTCTACTGATGCTTAGCAAGCACTTTTTGCTCAGATAAACCTTGCCTGGCAGAATGGACAAGGGTGGAGAGGAAAAGCTGTATTAAGTGACTTCTTAAAGGTCAAAATGAAGAATATAAATCTGTCAGTCATCTTAGCCACTGTGCTACACTGCCTCTGTCAGGTCAGCTTTGTAGGTTTAAGCAACGAGTTACAAGACTCTGTAGTTAATAAATTTTTGAAGTATCTCATATTTACTGTAAGCTAAGCAAAGTCACTTTCTGGGATAGATGCTATGAAGAGGATTTTTCCATATTTGCCTCTGACTTCAAAGTGCCGCATGAGTCTCCTTGTTAGAGCCAAGCGACATCCACACATCGCTGAGCTGGAGAAACAGCGGCAGCAGCAATGAGTCTGTAAACATAAAAAAACCCCCAGAAACATGAAGTCTTGGAATAAATAGTGGAGGGGCACAGGAAACAGACTAGCTGACACAGTAGGTCACTTCCATTTCTAAATTCTACAAACTCTCTGGGTTAAAAATAGGATGAAAAGTAGATTTTTTTTTTTTTTTCTTTTAAGCAGTACTATGTTATAGGTTGAGAGGGTCACGAGTAATTAGAGGGTCACAAGTTACTATAAGTGCTGTGTCTGGTAAAGGGTGCTAAATACTGCCTTGTCCTCAGGGGCATGTTTTAAAGACCTGTTGGACAGCTTTAGTTATATTAGAGATCATATTAATCACAGTGGTTGGAAATTAGGTGCCAAGTCATTTGAAACAACATCCCAATGTTACCTACATGCTGTCTTTTCTTCTGCCTATGCATGGTTTGCTGTGAAAAGAAGAGGGACAAAAAACCCCCACAAACTATGAAAGGTGCACACCTTCATCGCATACCTTCATCGCACTGAGACTCCACCTCTCCCACTGCAGCCAGTTTGCACCAGTTGGGGATACTGGCTAATGTTTTAAATTCAAAAAGTGAGTAGCTTCTCATAGGGCGACTGCAGAAAACAAAGTCTACAGACTGTCGGGGAAGTGAAATCCTTTCTTTACACATATGAGACAAAAAAAAAAAAAAATAGAGCTGAATGATGGTAACGTTTCAATCTTCAGAGTCGCTGTTAGCTGCGATGAATCCCTTTTATAAATTCAGTGTCTTGAGCTGCAAATACTTATCAAGAGTGCTATTATCAGCCATTGTGAGCCTGTGAACAAGAATTCCCACTGTATTTTAATGGCTGCTGGCCATATCCATCAAAAAGAGGACTCTAACCGACATACAGTTATCATTGTTCAAATTTTAATGAATATATGACATTCCCATTCATTATTTAAGTGACATTCAGATGCAGTTTCAGTCAAAGCTGTCTCTTCATAAATGTTATTAGCTACAAATGCACCTTTAATAAAATATTACACTGTGCAAAAATAAAGTGTTCTACTGATAATCAAAGAAAAATGAAGGGAAGGAACTAAAACCCACAGCGATACAGTCTGAACTCCTTATTCACTCAAAAACCTCTTTGATTTTAATGGGCCACTTCTCAGAGCCCAGCACAGGAACGCAGGGTCAGGCCCACCGGGCGCACACATCGACACAAGAAACACCTTCTCTGAACTCTTCGTGGCTCACACGCAGACTGCTACCTGATTACTTGAGGAAGAACAGGCTTATCTGTGGTCAACTTGACCACAACTCAATAATGCTGTCCTCAAATCCAATATACATGGCCCTCTGGACAGCTTTACATTCATTTATCCAACTGTTTGGACCGCACACTTTGGAAAACTCGCTGTAAATTAGTGTTTTGGCTGTTGAATGTGGTTCAATGCAGTTAAGACTCTGCTTTTCTCACAAGTGCTTGTAATTTTTGATAAACTTGTGTGCTGAGGTATCTCAAGTTAGGCACTTGGAACCGAAACATCCTAAATCTAATCAGGTTGCAAATGCTGGCCCCAGACTGCTTGCTACCCAAGCCAGGAAGCAGCTATTTATTTTCTCTAAATTAATCCCAGCTCAGCAAGACACTTAAGCGCACATCTAGGTTTATAAAGACAGAGTGGGTTTCCCACTCACTTAGATAACGCAGATGCAAATGCTCTGCTGAATCAGGTCTATAAAAATCCAATAGCAGTCGGTAATAAATACTGTGACAAACGAGCAATCTCTGCTCCACGGCCAGGAGGTTGGAGCACAAGCTGGGATCTGTAATGCAGCGTCCCGCTAGTGCCGGGGGATTGCCTCCACTTCCCTGCATCCCGCTCTGTTCCCTGGGCTGAGCGCCACACACAGTCCTCTCTCTGTCCGGGATTAAGATGTATCTCTATATAGAAGGCAGCTATTATACAAGATTTATCTTGGGTTTCCCTGCCCTGCTCTTCTAACCGTGCATTTAAGATGAAAATACTGTCAGCACCTAGGCTGGGTGACTGAAGCAGGAGGGGCAGAAGCAGAGGTGGTATATTTGCCAGAGCAGAAGGCTCTTCTTCTCCAGCAACTTCGTATTAAACTGGTTTTATTTCTACCAGGATAAAAAAGCAAACTGACAGGTGACTGGAATTGGAAACCTCCCCCCACTAACAGTACCTATGCAGCATGCCGAAGATGAAGGCGAAACCGGTCCCTGCCTAACCTGGTCAGCTCTGACTGATAGACTCTGCTCCAGGAAAGGGTCAGAGAGAGAACAAGAGGCTAAGAAAGACACCTGAGTGCAAGCTTGTGCATCTAATCCCTTCTGGTTAGCAGTCCTCTTCCCACACCAGCACCTAAACTCCACATGGACTTCATCTTAAAGGAAAAAAAAAGGAATAACAACAGTAGCAGTAGTAGTAGTAGCAGCAATGCTCCCAGAGGTACCCAGGGTGATGTCTTTGCACGTTGCATCTTGGCAGGAATGAGTATTTGCCATCTATCCCATGGCTGCACACAACAGGGACCCAAAAATCAGGCATTCCTCTGCCTGTGCTTCCTCGAGGTCTCTGCATTGCACACATGTCCAACACATGCAGACAACACAGGCTTTCAGGGAAAAGTCAGCCGCGAGCATCAGTTTTGTTGAGGAGACTGGGGAACATCTTCCCTTCCCACCACTGAATGCTCTGCTCAGGGAGGACAGGTAGGCTACATCTCCTCTTCCACCCGGGGGGGGGAATTCAACCACTGTTTCTCACCTGTGGGATTAATAAACTGTGCCCTGAAAGAACATAGCCAGTACTGCTTGTTGGGTTTTTTGTTTGGGGGGAGGAAGAGCACAGGAAAAGTAGCCTCCTCTTAGCCTTGAATAAGGCCTTCAAAAAGGCATGGCTTCATGCACGTACAGGTCCCGTGGAGGATCTGGCGCTGACTGATGTACAATATATAAATGATACTTAGTGGCTGAAGGAAAAAAAAAAAAAAACACTGAACAATCCCCTAATATTAGACAATTTAATAGCTTTAGGAGATGGACCATCAGCATGAAGAAAGACAGGGCCATGGAGAGATGCTCCAGAGCAGAGAGCAGTTTTATTAGAGTAAATCTGGATTTATTCAGCTATTTTCAGCCATCCTTGTGGTATCCAAGAGAAACACACCAGATTCTCTGTTCATCGATAATGATTTTTTTCCTACACTTTGGGTAAACCCTTCACAGATACCCACCATTTGGTCCTGATGGTTTGACTTCTTAAAGAAGTTGCAGTGGGCGGTGGTTACCCTCCAGTCTGGGTGGAATCTGTCACTGTTGTCATTTTAAAAGGCAACCATGAGAAGGCATCTCACCCAGGCTGCAAGAAACAGTATGTTAAACCTGAAACTCTTTCTGTTCTGAGGGATTATTTCCATGGAGCCAGAGATAAGAAGCACCCTCTCCACTGCTGCCCCTCGGATGGAGTTAAAATGCTCTCCAAATCATACATTTACAAGCAAGGTAATTTCTCGGTGCCTTTGCTAGATTTAAAAATGAAAATTAAAGCATTATTAGGGGCTAAGGGTCAGGTGTATACCCAGCCAACTGGCTGGCAATGACTCCACCTGGAACAAAGAGATCCCAAAATAAACTTTTTTAATGAGAAGGATGGCAAAGAGCCAAGCAGAAGTTGCAGAGGATACCTCATTAAAGAAATTGATAAGCCTAAATCAGGTCAATCTGTTTAAGTAATTCAATGGCTTCAGTCAGATAGGAATAGATCTGTTTAATTTGCCTTCAGAAAAGCAGCAGCACAGTGGGAGCGGAGGAGGAGACCTCGTAGGGAACCGTAAGCTATCCATATAAGTTGGTAATCATGCGGGAAGTCGCATCTGTGGTTTACCCACTTGGAAGAGAGACACCTCACCCAAAGTGAGCTGAAACAGCTGTAGGCAGAGAGAGCAGCCGCACACGAGGAGCGGCTCTGCATTCGGCAGTGTGTGCTAATGCGGTGGGATCTTCCCTGCACAGCCACAGCCCCTTCCAGGGAACCCAGGGCCAACCGGAAGAGCCGATCTGGCAAAGACAAAAAATGAAATTTAAGGCGCGAACCAGAACCTGATTTCTTTTTACACCTTTGCAACACCAGGAGAGCTTCAGCAGCAGCAAACGAGCTGATTTTCTGCTAGAACAAACTCTCAGAATATGGTTCTCGTTCTGAACGACAAGCCCAGGGGCCCCAAATGGGAAAATAAATTCTTGCAGTTCAAAAAGACTGCGCTGTGAACTAAACAGCACTGCCTGGCCTCCGTCAGGATGTCGGCTCTGCTTATGCTCGCCCATGCTGACGGCAGGGTTATCACTTACTTCAGGATTTCCGTAATGCTGAGAACAGCACAGCCACCCGTGCGCTGTGCATCCAGGCTGGAAACTGCCAGCAGCCAAACAGCATCTTGCTAATGATTGCTGCTTACAGCGCACCGTACCAGCAGTAATTAGCAAACCGCTGCTAAGCTCAGAGACCTCATTTGCAGGTATCCGTCTGACCCCACTGATATGACTTTGGGGCTTATTTCATCATGGAGCAGAAAAAATAATGTCTTTAAGTAATTGCATGACTTGGTAATAGGTAAATAAGAACTTTGCTTCAAAACAATTAAAATAAACCCAATGCTGGTTTTACTGGGCAGATCTCAGCAGCAACCCAATAGGAGGTTTTGTGATGCTTGGACTCAATCTACCTTTTAGAGATGCTGTATAATAAATTATCATAATGATTAAGCGCCAAACAGTGTAAATGGAGTCCCTGTCACCCAGGCTTCAAGTAAACATTAAGCTTTATAATGTATGAGTGTACACAGTAATGAACAAGTATGTCTCTCACTCTTTTGTTCCTTGCAGGCATACTCGGAGGGGTTTGGTGCATATCAGCAGCCCCAACCATTAAATACCATTCAGTCAGGCCTCAGAAATCATGAGGTTCTGAATTCTTTGAATAGACTTTCTGGTCTCAGCATTGGGAATCACGTCTCAAAGCTTCTCCTGCTAATAGGAAAGTACAAAAATGACTTAAAACATGAAGGGAGAGATTCCCATATTCCTACCCAACCTGAAAAGGGGGCGTTTTGGTGAAAAGCCATTACGGTAACTGCGACAACATCATTAATCTTATCAACACAGCAACGTTCCAAATACACAAAAACCTGCAGCTCCAATGTCAAAGTGAAACCCATTTGTCTGGAACTGAGTAGATTATTTATTACCCTAGGAAAAGGCATTACATCCCAATTGAAGGCTCTCCTGGTTTTCCTAAAGGGGCCATGTTAAGCATGTAATTCACCGGGGACGTGAGGATGCCAGGGGTTTCAGCCACGTCTTCCTGCACCAACATCACCTGCCCTACTCATGGCATGTAATGATAAAACCATGGAACGGTTAGGGTTGGAAGGCACCTTAAAGATCATCTAGTTCCAACCCCCTGCAGGGACACCTTCCACTAGCTCCGGTTGCTCCAAGCCCCATCCAGCCTGGCCTTGAACACTTAACAAGGCGTATGAAGGACCTTCCAGTATCCCACCACATATACAAAAGCTGTCCCCTTTGGGATGAAAGGAGGCAAATCCAGGAGCTACACAGGTTGGAGGGATGAGGATATTTTCACTAGGATTTTGGCTAGGTGGTTACTATAGAGCATTAAGCTATTCTCCTCTGGCTAGACTTATTGTTGGCTCAACAAAAGAAAGCGCAGAGAGCCGAGTACCTGTCAAGCCTGTGCACAGCAGTTATGCCAAATGGA
>KL283521.1:0-11498 GCA_000699545.1 Podiceps cristatus
GATCTTCCCAGGCACAGAGGTGAGGCTGAAACTTAGTGAAAATGAAACTTAGTCTTCTTATAAAGGAGGTGGTAAACACTAATTTAACCATTTAGCTTGAAATTTATGGTTAGGAATTTGGGTAGGGTTGTTTGGCTTTCCCTGAAAGGTAACAAAGCAAGAAATAAAGTGGGGGCAGAGGGATTTAATTTGAAGAACACTGTCTTGAGAAGATATGAAGGACATCTTTTATATCCCCTCAGCACAATGTTCCTCACCTTAATGAATTAAAGATCCTGTGAATTGCAACTTATTTTTTAACTGCTATTCTAAGGCTATTACATCTGACAATGTTGCAGTGATGAATCATTTTATTGTCTCAAAAGAAGCCAAGAGTGAAAGGACAGAGACATATTCTCATACCAATGCTAAAATAAAAGAGAATTAAAAATTAATTTCAAATCAATGAAGCCTTACTGCACTTGGCACAGGGCTTTGCATTACCTACAGCAGCTCTGTTCTTCCTCTTTGATGGACACCTGGAGCTCTTCTCCCCACTAACGCCAGATCCATAGATGGACAAGGGAGGCAGGGAGGGAAAAAATATCCCACTTAATTGCTTTCCCCACCTCCAAGGCACAGCATCACATACACAGAGTCCCACATCTGTAGCAAATGGTATGTGCAATATCTAATGACATTGCCTCCACGTATTCTCCTCCCTGGAGAGAAACCTGGAGCTCTCCTGTGAGGAGGCAGACTTTCAGCTGGTGACAAATGTAATAGCTTGCTTGACTTCGTGGCATGGTGAGAAGTTACCCCAGGTGAGTGCTAGCTCTTAAGTCCTCAGCCAGTTCAAGGTGAAAGCTTTCTGGCTTGGCATTGAAAAATAAAAGTGAAGGTTCTCTCTGGGCTCGGGGCTAGGCTTTTTTCCCTCCTGTACTCATCACATTCTTTTAACATGCATGTGAGAGAAAATCTATTGTTAACTATCTTCTGTTTTTTGTAATAGTACAGGAATAAATTCTATTCCTCACTCAGTGCGACACCAGAGAGTGGAGTGTGCTGTGAGGAAGAACATTATGGGTGACTTCTAGCTATTTTTTCTCTTCACTGGTTTCTGCCTCAGCCCAAGCTGAGGGTGAAGCCACTGCCTGCAGTTGTACTGAGCTGTGTCAGCTGGACATGCTCTTCACTGGGCTGGAAACTGGTTAGGGCCATAGCTTGAATGCAGCCACATCTTGCCACACATTTTTGTAAATGTGGAAAACTAGTACAGAATCCATGACACCAGCACAGCATGAAACATTGAAAGAAATTTTAACTGGAGGCTTTCCTGGCTGTGCATGCTGCAGAGGCCAGCAGACACGTCTTTTCTGAGCTGCACAGGAGCAACAGGGTGCCTTGGCAGCGGTGCTTGGCTGGGGAGAGGATGCAGCTGGGACACACTGCAGGCTGCTGGGAAATACTCAGAATTTTTGTTAGGTTATAATAAAGGTCCATACTGAGGTACAAATACTCAGGTCTCCTGGTTCTGCAGGTCTCCTAGTTCTGCAGCTGTCACAAAGAGGTTTCCCTCCGTCAGCCATGAGGTAGAAAGTGAATGAGAGGGTGTCAGAGCAAAAGGGGACCCACCTTTGTCCCACCATTGTTCACTTGTGTCTCATAGGTCCCTGACAGTCTGTGCATTTATTCCATCTCAGAGAAGCAGGGATCTGTTAGAGGTCATCTAAGGAGATGTTGCTGAACCAGTAACCATTTCTAAAGACCTTGGGCACAGTCAAATGATGGCAGGCACCGCTCCACTACACTGTTGGCAGCTTTCGGGAGGCAAGAAAGCAACCCAGGCCTAGCAGTGCCAGTGGTGGGTTGTTGGGAGGCGGGTGTCAATCTCTTTTTCCAAGTAACAGGCAACAGAACAAGAGGAAATGGCCTCAAATTGCACCAGGGGAGGTTTATATTGGATATTAGGAAGCATTTCTTCACTGAAAGGGCTGTCAGGCACTGGAACAGCCTGCCCAGGGAAGTAGTTGAGCCACCATCCCTGGAGGTATTTAAAAGGGATGTAGATGTGGTGCTTGGGGACATGGTTTAGTGGTGGACTTGGCAGTGATAAGTTAATGGTTGGACTTGGTGGTCTTAAAGGTCTCTTCCAACATAAACAATGCTATGATTCTATGATTCTAGAATTCTGCCCCTACCCAAGCATAACAGTGACATTTGTCAATATGTGATCATTCAACATCAACAGGCTCCCTCCTCTTTGCCATTCATCTTCTCCGGTATTGTAGAGCAAATGTCAGAATGTAAACTGACATTTGCTCACTGCAGATGAGAAAGACCAAATTTTTCATTGGCCATATCCAGAGAAAACTACACTTGCTTGTTTTCTATGCTTGCAAATGTTTTAGCAACCAATCGTTGTTTCTGCTTTTTATTCATTCTCCATCCCATCCATATGTTCAGGTCTTTAGACCTGAAAAGACCAGAAAGATTCAAGTTTGTCCTGTGCATATCAGAGGGGTGCTAATAAGCTCTGCTGAAAGCAAGGACATGTTAGCTTGGCATAAGTGACTTCTAAGATGAGATATATCACCTGGGTTTGGCTCAGAGTGTGGATAGGAAAAGACCCTTTCCTAAGGGTATATGCATATCCCTGGTCTATGGAAGAGCTAAATAGAGCTCACCATCTTCTTATGAGATACAAAGAAAGCTTCGGCCTCTCACAATTGCTTTTCATACTACGGCCAGGTGATTAGGTCTCTTAGGTGAAAGAACTGGCTTCAGTGCACTTCTTACTATGGAAGGGTTCAAAGTCATCAGTACAATCTGGTGGAAGTTAGTGGATTTTTGTTTTGTTTATGCTCATCAGCATGAATTTCTGAGTGAATGTAGCCATGACCTACTTGAGATCAATGTTTTGTGATTAATTTAATTGTATTTGAGAAAACTACTTGTCCTGAGAGCCCTCCCCCACTACCCTAGCTGAGATTCACAAGCAAGATGGTGGTGGTGTACCTGGAATCTGGCTCCTAGCTGAGCTTGGATCAAAAAAAACCCAGAGACCATTCAGATGGGGTGGCTTTGCTGAGAGTGGACAAAGTGTGCTGTGAGGACTGTGCACAAGGGTATGTCATGTCAAACCAAGAAGTGCCTCGAGACCTAGGTGTCAGATTAAGAGGATGGCTTTGGAGTCTAGCTTTGGAGGTCAGCATCTTAAGTCTGCCCAAGGCTTGTCTTAGGTACCAACATTTTCCATGTGATCTATCCTTGGAGCCTGAATATGTTTGTCCATTTGGCCCTTAGAGCTCCTCAGTAACAACAGTATGGTAATTTTGGCCTGTATATTGGGTTTGTGTGGCAAAGTTCTGGTAGAGGGGGGGCTACAGGGGTGGCTTCTGTGAGTAGCTGTGCCCGTGGGAGGGACCCAGGCTGGGGCAGGGCGTGAGGGGCTGCCGCCCCTGGGAAGGGCTCAGGCTGGAGGAGTTCCCGGGGGACCGTTTCCCGTGGGAGGGGAGCCCAGGCTGGAGCAGGGCAGGGGGTGAGGAGCCTCCCCTGTGGGGGAAGGAGCGGCAGAGACACGAGTGAGGGACTGACCCCAGCCCCGTTACTGTCCCTGTGCCGTGCGGGGGGGAGGCGGGAGAGTTAAGCTCAGGAATAAAGGAAGGGTGAGGGGAACGTGTTCTAAGATTTAGTTCTTATTTCCTCATTATCCTACTCTGATTTGATTGGTAATGAATTAAATTCCTTTTCCCCAGTTCAGGTCTGTTTTTTCCTGTGACGATAACTGGTGAATGATCTCTCCCTGTCCTTATCTCAACTCACGAGCCTGTTATTATATTTGCTGTCCAGCTGAGGAGGGGACTGATGAAGCGGCTTTGGTGGGCACCTGGCATCCAGCCGGGTCACAGCCTGTGACTGGCCAGACAATCCATATGGCAACATTTCTGCTTCCTGGATGGATGCCAAAGCTTGGTACACATAGAAAGGATGACTAAACCAGGACAATCTCTCTGGGGCATGGCATAAGTCAAACAGCCCAGGGCCAAAACAGGAGTGAACTGGTAAGGCAGGATAGAGGGACTGACAGAAAATGTGAGGTAATGGCTCAGAAAGCTAAGGGATGGGAGTGAGAAGGGGAATTGGAAATGGCTAAGAAGAAAAAATCTTGTTCCCAATGCTTTCCTTACTTCCAGAATTGAATGTCACAATGAAGTTTTTAAAGCTCTGAAAACGTGGGTGTGAGCAGTTGGTTTTCTTTGTCCCTGTTTTTTGCCAAGAGGAAACTCAGTGAGTCTAATCCACTCCTCTTTGGCATGCCCTTGAGTCCATTACTCAAGAACAACCCTAATGAAATAATTGGGATCATACTAGTGAAAAATTGTTTTGAGATAAGACTCAGGCTCTTTGTCTTTTAATAGCCTGAGCAAGCACACTGGCCTTCACAAACCGCAGAAGGGCTGGGGAGCCCGTCCATGTGAGATTTCCAGGTTTGCTCTGTGGAGACATCTGGACCTTTCCAGGATGCTTATTTGTATCAGGCATGGATCTCCTCCAAATCCTTAGTATAGAACCATGTGTGTTTGACTTTAAAGTCAATCAACTGAAGTACCGGTGTCAGTCTATGTCTAGAAGCATGCACGGTTGTGAATGCCAACGTTTGACAGCTAGTGATGGAGGCAGTTGGAGGGATCATTAGATCCCTATGTTGTAGTTCCATGAAAGTCCATATGCAAGGGGGGAGAGTTCTGGAGGGACAGACTGGAACAATTGTAAATATTTTGCTTTTAAAAAACGGAGATTGTCTTTTCCAAATGGAGACAGCTGGTGGGTACATGACAGTTGTGCAGTGACAGCAGCATTTTCCTCGAGCATTCTCAGTTGAGTTGCACAAGTCCCTCTGTTCACTCCAGGAACATCACTACTGCAACTGTGTCCCAGAGCTCGCGGGTCCTACAGGGAAAGGTTCTTTGAAATCCTTGCAGTTTCTTCTCACGATAACTGTAACGAGCCACTGGGTGCTGCAGGCTTAGCTGCACATTAGTATGCAAAATCCCCAAAGGTTTCTAACAGAGCACTCACCGGTGGCACGTCAGAATTGCTTTGTTAGCCAGAAGTGAGTTCATTGCACAAGTTGCAGTTTTCAAATATTTCACTGTTTAATTAACTAGATGTTCACTTAATTAAGTAGATGTAAAAATATCTGTGATCTATCTGTCCGACCTGCTATCAGAACTCTTCTACAAGATAAATCTCCATTGCAAATGCCACTTGGGTAAATATTTATGCAGAAATCAGGAGAGGGAGAGTCCAAATGATTTCCTGTGAGGCTCCTCTGTTGCTTTCCCTTGCTGTTCCTGTTTTCATAGAACTCAATTATATTCCTCTCCTTTAAAAAGGTAAATTATGATTTTAAATGTTTTTTAATGTTTCTGATAATGTTTTTTGTTGTTGTTGTTTGAGGAAAGGGAAGGGAGGGGGGAAGCTGGACCAAGAGGATGGAGGGAAAGGCTGGAGCTCTGCATGATTTATAACAAGGAAGCTGTTTTCCCAAGGAATGACAAGGGATAGGAGCTGAAGGACAGCCAAGGAGACCTTCGGAGGACATCTGTGTTATTGTGAGCCTCAATGCCTTTCAAAGTCAGTTCTTTGCACTCAACAGCAAACTAGTGAAGCCAGTGTGGATGCACATATCTTTAGTTGCAAAAGTTTAGTCTGCATATGCTTGCTCATCTAAGCTGAGAATCTGGACCCTGAAGGACAAATCCTAAGATTTGCATTAATAAAGGTGAGCACAGCAGCTAAGGGATGTGCTCAACAGCAGCAATCAAGTCGGTGGCAAAGTGACGTAAGACCATGAACCTCCTGTTTATCAGAGTCAGATACTTTTCCCTAGGCCGTGTTATCTCTTGTAATGCAAGCCAGATGGATTAATTAGGGCCACGTTTTCTCTATTGTGACTTCAGTGAGGTTATAAGAAGGATGGAATTGTCTCTGAGGACAAGCCCAATTCGTAAATGTAATGTCCTTGCCTATTTCATTCTGTCATGACTCTAGAGCTAGCTCAAGGTTTCTCAGCAGTGCAGCCAAAACTGAATTCCGCTGCTTCAAAAATGAGGACAAATTGGCCTGAAAATTATACATTAGTTTGTGACTACAGCAAAGGATATTTCCAAGGAGGTGAGAGGGAGGAGAGCTAGACTACCACAGCAAAGATTTTTGGGTATTTGGGGATGCTTTGAAGCTTTGGTTTGGGAAAAGCAAAGAGATGGGGAAATGAAAGGGCTGTGAGGAGCCATGGGATGCTTAGGACAGCTGGAGGAGGAGGGCTGAGAGGGGTCAGTGAAAGATCTGGAGGAGGTGGTCAGGGGAGACATTCAGCAGCTGTTGGAGGAAGGCTTTTCCCCTTCCCCTAACCTGCCACCCTACTGAATCCTCCCTCCTCCTCAGTCCTACCTCTGCCTGTGCGTAAGGAGGGCTGCAGACCTGGCTGGAGGTCACGGACATGTTGCTCTGCAAGCAGCTGAGCTAATGAAGCCAGTGGTTTCCTGAGATGTTAGTAGGGGCTCGCATTGGATTCTCTGGTGTCTAATAAGATCTAAATGCTGTTCTGTTTTTTCCTCTGCGGACACTCATAATATCTCTTTTCCAGGAGGATCTCCACTGCCTAATAAGGGTCATGTTCACGTTGCAGCTTTCACCTCCATGGGGGTACTAATTGGGTCTTTCTCCTCTAACAGTCTGTCAATTTTCATAAAACATATTGGAATTTAATTCCTTGGAGACCTCCTGTTTTCTGTCAAATTTCTTCAAAATTGGTCAACAAGTTGAGGGAGGAGGACAGCTAAGGTATAGATACAGAGACAAGTGAACAGACACAGACACACAGAGTGAAACTGCAGGTACCACCTCCTTGGAAAACCAAACTAAACCAGATGGCTCTTTGGCTAATGCTGGAGTTCTCTACTGCATGACAATTGCACCTAATAATACACCAAAACATCAGCAGTATCAGTCTACATCTTTTTGCCATGCTGACAAGTGTGATCCCTTCCTTGCAGCAAAACCAAGTAGCATTGTGCCCTAACCATCTGACTTAATGCTCTTTCTTACTAAGTTCTCAGTCCCAGATTTGGTGTGTGCCGTCCTTCTCTGTGTGAAATTACCTATGGCGGTATATGATGACATATCCTGAGCAAAAGGATGGTCTTCAGAGTCCAATCAATCCTGCTTGTGCCTTGCAAGGTGAGGGTGTAAGACATTGCACCCAGACGCTTTCCCCAGTCCATCTTGGCACCTGACGGACTGCAGTCCCAGCACAGGTTACTCCCCTGGGTCTCCTCGTGAGTATGACGTACCTCACAAGCTGGGATGAGGTGGGATCACGTGCCAGCCACTCTCCTCACCAGCAGGATTTGTGTGGCTGTGGGAGTAAATGCGCAATTACTCAGCAGGGGATGTAATAGCAGGCATGCTCCTGCAAGCTGAGATGTTTACAGAGATTTCTCGGTATCCCTGCCCCTTCCTGCACAGTGGCGACACCAAAGAATAGGGCTGGGCAAGTAATTGGACTTTCTGTTTGTCTTCCCACAAGTGCTCTCTGCAACGAGGATGCCCCATCTGATAGAGAAGAGCTGGAGGTGACTTTCCCACATGGAGCAGTCCCAGTCTGCACAGCACAACCGAACGCTCCCCAGCAACGGGACAAACAAGAAGGACTTCCAGCTCAGAAATGATGACCTGTACCCAGAGACAAATATTTACATTGTAGTCTTGAACAGGTATTCAGAGCAAGCAAGCAGAGTCAGCAGGGGGCTGAGAACCTTCCCTCTTGAACCTGCTGCAGCCTGGTAGTGCATGCATGTGGATTTGGAGTCTTCCAGATGATGGAGGGATCTACACTGATGTTGCCCATGTTGGATCAAGTACTCAGACCTCACTGGGTAAAAAGACATAATACCTACCTTTTTTTTTTTTCCCCCCCCCCCCTGAGTTTTCTCTGCCCTGTCTTCCTCTTCTTCCGCTTCAGTTTTGGTCAATTCACTTCTGAGCAACAACAGAAACAACAAAGTTTCTCCCTTAAAGCGCTGACTCTTCAGCTGGGGCAAGCTAGTCCCATAATTGGTCGGAGCTGTGCTTACATTGAGGTGGGTTATTTGGCTGTTCTTAATCTTGTCCTGAGAGCCAGCTGCTTCCATATGGGCCTGACTTCAAGGTTGTGCCAGTCAACGGCATTTCAGGCTGGGTTTCCAATGAAACATGCACTTCAGCGGGTGCAGCTCTGACATCCTCAAACAGCATTTTTCAGGGATTTCTTTCACAGAGATTTCTGGGCTGCAGCCTGGTGTTCTGACACAATCCTTATACATTTCTATCCCAGCTAGTGGCACTGGGGATACTTTAATGAATCATATAAATGTTTAATCCTTGTTAGAATCCTGCTAAGCTCTTTGCCTTAATAATTGTCTTGTGGGTTAGCTCAGTCAGTACAAAACTGTAAGACAAGAAAAACATCCCTGAGTCTATGCTGGGGTCAAATAACTCAGCAGTGCGTTTGAATGCAATGGGAAGTGGAAGTTTAGGATCAGCCAGTTCGGATTAGCAGGCCAATGAACCCTCCCCAGTGGCCAGCAAACTGTGCAATTCGCGATCCTGCTCTGCTCATGCTTTTGGCGGAGGTTATGAATCAGAAGCATTTTTGACAGCACAGCACAGTTTCTGTGTGCACAGCCCAGAAAGCCAAAGGGAGCGAGGTGGCAGCACAAAAAATGAGTTTGTTTTCCAAAACCCTCCAGCTTCACGGAAAGCTTCTGAGTGACTCCTGAAATCTCACTGGAGAGCGAAGAAACGCACACAAAACTTAGCTGCAGGACGGCTGGGAATGTTGATCTTAAAAATGTAAACTGTGTTTATCAGGCAGGAACCTAAGGACTTGGCTCCTTGAGGGCAATGCTTATACCTCATTCAGAGTGAGACCAGTGTGCTGCTGTCACTGATTTTGGTGAGAGATGAGCAAACACCTTTTATGAGAGGCCTCTGGATTCAAAGAACCAAACGGTGTGCAAGATGGGCTGTTGAATGATCCAGAGGGGGTTGAGAGATGAACTGTCCTTCTCAGCCTGACCTCAGTGGCCTCAGCTTCCTTTCAGGGGTCAAAGCCACTTGTTTGGTGGGGACAATTTTCCACAGTGGCACACAGGTGGGCTGTTGCTCTCACTGCAGAGGAAAATATATTTCCAAAGTCATGAGAGGCTTTCAGTGCAGGAGTGAATGGTACTGGGATTTCACTTCTACCATAGGTTGAACCCAGCAGTGTTGGGTACCTGATGAGTATCTGAAGCCCTGATGCATCACAGCCTTATGGATACTGCAAGCTTGTAGTTGGAGGGCTGAGCTTCATATGAAATCCAGGAAAACTGATGTCCCAGGTTAATTTGTTAAAACATTTCCCTTCCTGTTTTCTGTGTATCCTCGGTCCTAGGTGCCAGTGAGACACTGTGGTATTTCCATCACATGAAACAGGCAGGAAATCCCCACTCGTGAACAGGTAGATCTGAGCCACTTTTTTCAAGCCCTAGGCTGGGACTCTGGTGAGCAGTACACAGCTCTGTCAGTATTGCACCCCGAGCAAGGCTGTTCTCACTGCTCTCTGCAGTTTATCTGCCTATGAAATGGTGACGCTGCTAATCTCCTATATAAAGTCATTTTGAGAGCTACCAGTGAAAAGTGCAGTATAAAAGCTGCCACAGACCACTGGAGAAAGTACAGGATTGCTGTCGGCATGGGTTTCATAAGATTAAAATCTAAGTTGCAAAAGCCTGTGCAATAATCATCCCCCATGTTAGCAAATTTGTGAGGTTTTGCTTTCTGGAGATACCTTGGCAAAGTAGGGCCCCCAGGGAGCACCAAGAGATGTCCTACCACCTCTGCTAAATTTAAAAATGCCCTGGTCATGGTGCTTAGTACTATTCTTCAGCCAGGCTTCCGTTTCACAACTGTGGGCTGATTAGTCAGTCCACAGAAACTGTATGTTGGAGCCTTATTTCTGTTCTGTGGGACACAAAGTAAGGGATAAATGTTCCTCATCGGGGTTAGAGACAGGAATGAGACTCTGCAGTGATCTACATAGCTACAAAATTGGCCTTATTTGAAGGGTCTCCATGGTTAGAAAGGAAAATTAAAACAAATGAAACTTGCAACTTGGAGCTGCACATCTGGACTAGAGACTGATTACAATTTACGGATCTGCTTCTGAAACATCTCAGCATATTACAAGGCATTACATTCAATATCAGTGTATTACGGTCTGTGAGGTTAAGCAAATCCACTTGTAAAAGAAAACAGGATCCAGTCCAAAAGCTGATCTATGCAGGCTCGGACTTCATCCTATAGATTTTACACTTGGGAAACTCGCACTTTAGCCACTGAAGGGACCTGCAAGACTGGACACTTGACATTGCTAAAATATGCCAAGCCAGGAAGCTAAGCTTACTTGGATATGGTGTCATCACTCATGTCAGCAGAGGATGGAGTTTGTGCTCTATCCAGTGAGTCTTCAGATTTTTAATTTTCTCACTTCCTTGTGGGAACTGAGAAAGACCATGCATCAAAGACCACGTTAAATGTAATTTTATCAGTAAAAGCCCAGGGTGTTGCTGAAAGGTGGACATCTTAAAACTTTACCTCTCTGTATAACAAGGAAAACCCCATGGTCAAGGGATTTCACAAAACATCCTGCAGGTCTAGACTTCTGAGGGAAGTGACTTCCAGAGAAACAGACCCTCCAGCGAGGGTGTCCTGCCTCTGGCCAGGCAACACTAAATTCTTTACTAATGAGCTGTGCTCCTTTTTATCAGTTGCAAACCTAGCACACTAGATGAATGTCCTGTTCTGGTGAAAATATTTCTTGTGAGCCTTGTTGCATTTATGGTGCTGATACACCTTCATCTAGAGCCTGATCTTGATTAGGCCTTGGGGACTTTAGATCTCCCTCCAGCCTCCAGAGCGAATCCATTGAGTTCAGGTACTTCCACTGAAAACACTTCATTGCAACATAAAATCAGCCAGGGAGTAAATTCGCATCCCTGGAGAATAATGTGAATACGGGGTCTGACATGGCTGTATTTTCCAGCAATTTGTGGCTCAGCGGAGTAGGCTGAATCCTCTCTTGGTGTACAAGAGAGGAGGCTTCGCAGAAGGACATCTTTTTCTCCAGCCATTTTTGATATAAGCTGTGTACTGGAGGGCAACTGAGGGGGTGTCTGACGCCTGCACATACAATGCGATGTGGAAGACCTCGCAGCTGAGCGGCTGCGAGAAGGAGCCTCCTGTTATCTATTGTGCGTGGAGCCTACCCTGTAGGTCCGTGTTGGCAGACACATATGGAGGGAGCCCTTTTCATCTGCTCCTCGCTGACTGCCGAGGGCTGCTCCCGCGCGGCCGCGGAGAGCCGGGGGGCCCACGCTGTACAGTTGTGGTTGTGAATTCCTGGGTGGGGAGGGGAGCTGCGGGGCTGCATG
>JMFS01113971.1:0-18179 GCA_000699545.1 Podiceps cristatus
CAGCCATCCCAGAACAGCACGTTCCAGAGAAAGCGTGAGGGAACACACAGCCAAATGAACAAACAAACAGGCATGAACAAATGAGAAAAGGGAAAAAGGGTACAAGAAGGGAAGTGGCCCACTGATGACCCCCCCACTTCCAGCATCCCCCATGACACCTATGGGAAGCTGGAAGATGTCCTTGGTCGTTCAGCAGCAACTAACAACATCAGTATACTATCACCATTCTTCACATACTAAATCCAAAACACAGGAGCTGCTGAAGACAAAATTAACTCCGTCCTGGCTGAAATCAGGACAAAGTGAAACATGAACTGGTAGTAAGATTTGAATTAGAAATACATTTTTGGAAATCTCTGTATGACTCACTATTTCATAAAGTAAGACACAACAGAGATTAATCCAATGCTCATTGTATTTTGATGTGCAAAAGTACATATAATATTATAGTTTATAGGTTTTTTTGTACTTCATACAAAACCTGTACTGTTACGATGTTAGTGTTTTCTCAATAGTTTCGTCATTAGTGTGCTCTGAATTATCTGTTCCCTCTTCACGCTTATGCTCCCCAGCAATAGTCAAGTCTGTTTATTGTTAGTATCACTGAGGAAAAACATTGTGATGTACTCTATTTTGATTAATTGATTAGGGGATGAATACATGAGGTAATACGTGCATTAAAGACAGGTTTAGCCTTGTTCCTGACCATTCCATGTGATAACTTTGGGAGTATTAATGTGTTTTCTGAATATAGTTAACCAAATGTTTACTGCCTTCAACAGCATGAAAGTTTACTTCTGTTTTTAAAATATGAGTTCTACAGTAGTCGAAAGAGCTGGAGTTTCAAAAAGTATGTCTTTTTGGAGTATAGTCTTGAAAAGTTAAAATATTTAAGTACAGCTGGAAACAAGTCAATTTAGGACCGTTATTTCTTAGTAGAGGCTCAAAATATGCATACAGTTGCATGTTTATTCCATGAATCCATTGAAAATAAGCATTAAAAAGTGTTGTAGAGGTAAATAACTTTTCATGTTTTAAAAGCTATTTAAAACAATCATTTAACTGAAAAGTACCATCATTATTTCTTACATAAAAGCCTGACTTTCAAAGTCTTAGACTTTTTAGAAATAATAAGCACATGTTCTAAAAAGACAGTCCCATTACCCGTGCATGTTTGCCACAGGATCTTAAACCATTTCAGTCTTCTGTACTTTCCGTTTAGGAAGAGTGAACAAAATTAAAAATCTGTGATGCATAATACAGAGTTCCACTAAAGATAAAACTTCTGAGAAGATTTAATACATTATATATTCTATAAATCAACAAAATTTATACTTTGATATTACTTTTGTTTTGAGGCAATGCTCATGCATTGCAGTGAGTGTCCCAATAATTAGAGTAATAAAGAACACTGCCCATGGGAAGCCCTTGTCTTTGGTGAATGTGGCCATCATTAAGAGGGACTCTTGGACTCTGTTCTGCTACTGGATATTTGGTACTGTTAAATATGTAAGTTTCTTTGTACCTCTTGGTGGTATGTCATTCTTTATACTGTTGGAGAATAAAGCAAACTATAATCTCGGTATTTTATAAGTGAATATGACTAGCTGAAGTAAATATATAGCTAAAAATAATTTATCATAGTAGGTAAAAAGAGCTGCATACAAAAGGGCAGTAGTTCTGTTGGTCAGAAGCTTTGTTGGCAGGTTTTGCAGGTTACACTTGCATAGTCCAAAACCTTTTTCTTATTTTTATATCAGCAGCTGTGCTCATAATTTGGTAGACCTTCAGTCTGCAATAGATTTCTAAGGCACGTTGTTAACTAAATCTGTGGATTGTGCAGTGCAAAAATAGAATGAATGCACTGAAACATTTATTATCCCAAACGATAATTTTGTGTTGGTTTGAGTTATTTTCTTTAAAGATTTTGCTAATCATAACATGGTCTTGGAAAAGCCTCTGCAAAGGCATTTGCAGTGTTAATACTGTATTAATTCTTGTGGTACTCTCAGAATACAGTATGCTTTGGAAGGCTTGCTAATGTTGCTTCTCTTTCTGCCAGCTCTCTCACCCCTGCCTCACCTTCATGCACATACAATTGCCTGAAAAAATATAAATACTCCACTAAAATGTTGTTGTGTGTAGTAGGAGTTACCTCTAAAATAATGAGGTAGAGCAGTTCATTTTCCATGGGTACCTCTATCTGCCCTTAAGAATTTGCTCTCCTTTTCTTTGCTAGAGCCATTTCGTGGATGCTTTGTACCTGCAAGGGGAAAAATTGTTTTCCCACTATAAAAGGCAGTCTCTGGACATAAAAATGACTGAGTAGATCATGTATGTATCACTTGCAAGTCGAGTTTTTAAAAGAAAGCTTCAAAGAAAGCAAGATGCCTGTCCAAAAAGAAGCATCAAGCCCTTTCATCATTGCTCTGGATTTTCAGGAGGACTATGCTAAGGAAAGCATTGCAAGTTGAGATAGATACTCTGACTTAAACACTGCCTAGTACTTTGTCTTTTTTTTTTTTTTTCCCCCATGCTATGACTTTGTTTTCTTTCATTATTTCTGCAGTATTCCTTTAATGTATTCTTCCAAAAAAGTAAACTATATGTGATATCAGGAATAATGTAAAATATAGATTTTAATCTGCCCTAGATGCTTTGGCAAACAAACTGCCAGATATTTTGGACTTTCAGCTATTGCATGTGGTATATAGATTCTTGATTTCTCTTACATTAAGGCTAGAGTATATTTCTCAGAAATTATATTTCTGTAACACACACTAAATTTAACCATTAATAAATAGTGAAGCAACATCAGAATCTAGGGCAAAATACTCAACCTCAGTAAATCTAAGGAGTTTTAAAACCTCAAATTTACACCAGCAGGACTCCTTCCTCTAAGATAGAACAGATAGAAAATCTCATTTATATGACAGTGTTGTGAAGGAATACTAAGAAACGCTCCCTTTCTACTTAATTCTCTGTAATTCCCAGGTCATTACCAGGAAACTGAATCTTTCCAGTTAATTCCTAAGCATGCACTTTTCTTTATTAGACTCTGTGTTTTCAAAAACTCTTTAACACAGTATTTTTTAACTTCATCCCATCATCTTGGAAGTCTGCTCTGCTGTGAATGCTGTTATTTAAAGGAAATGTCTTCCATTGCAATCCATGAATTTTCCATAGCAGATAGAAGTGACCCAGAGTATCAGTTCACCATTGTCTAAAATAGTGGAAGCAGTGGTACTTCTCTCTTTTCAGAGCAATGTAATTGTTAGCATTTGCACAGCAATATCATAAGGCAAGAAAGAACGAGAAGGGAAGAAAGAATTTCTTTTCCCATTTAGACTTCAGAATACTGAAGCTGTGTGAATGTATAATTGCTTTTAGATTTGGTCAGGGTGCTTGAATATCTAGTCCAGCCTTTATTAAGAATATGATGCAGTATTTAACTATTGTATGACAAAGAACTGAAGTCACCCCCTTTTCTTTTTTTAAAAGAGTGCTCATTTAATGGTACAGTTCTCCCAGTCGTCCTGTGCAAGGCCTTTATTTAGGGCTTGATACAAGTTGGATGACTACTGTCTTTGCATCCGTGGAAAGTTTCAGGTGTGGAGGTCAGAGTATTAAGATTAGGTTTGAGGCTTTGCCTCAGTGGGTGAAGTTCTTAGTTTCACAAAAATAGTCCTGTGCATTTCAGTTGATTCAGTAAACAGGTGATGCACCCCAATGTGTTCAATTATCATTATATTTAATAACACACCCCGATGTGTTCAACTATCATTATATTTAATATTATATTCAGAAGCAGAGTTCACAAATGCTTTGGTGTTTTGTAAATGTCAGTGTGGGAATCACATAGAATACATGCTGGCGGCTTGGGGCAGGAAGTGGAGAAAAAGGTCTCATTCGCTGTAAACGCATTAAGTAAAATTTAAATAGTGGGGGTTTGGGTTTGGTTTGTTGGGTTTGGTTTTTTTTTTAAATTACAACAATTTGAGTCTTATTTACTTTGGTGTTAGACTAGATTGTGGACTAAATGCATTTTTATTTACTTTAAAATGCTTTAAAGTATTTCTTCAGAAAAACAGAGTTAAAATCTGTAAAGAATTCTAATGGGGGTTTTTATAATTCATTTGTATGCATTCCATAAGTACAGCACATTTTGCTATTATCCATGGTGGCAGATGTTTATTTTAGAGCATGCAGTTTTCATGTGTTCATAGTTTTTAGACTGAACAGAAAGATAGTTATTATACTGAATACACTTCAAGACGCAAATTTCATACTTCAGGCAAGATAATATTATAGCTCTCAATGTATGCAATGGTATCACTGATGAACCCATTTTACAATAATGATTTTGAGGATAGGATTGTCTGGTTAAACCCCATAATTGGAGTGATTTTTACATCTGCCATCTTGACTTTAGGCAAGATTTTTCTATGTGTCAGCAGACTTCTCTGGAAAATAAGAGCATATCTGCCTATTGTGCTGTGAGACTAATATTAATAAGTGGAAGTTTCCTTGAGAGAAAGAGCTTGCTAAGGACTGGAAAGGGACTTGACATTTAGGTTATATCTGTCTTCAGTTAACTACCTGCCCTCATTGAAAGAGTAGCAAGTGCACTCAGTGTGATGTAATGATCTTGCCGTTATTAACATACAGTTTAACCCTGCTTCAGAATTTTAAATGAACTTCTAGTTTTGGTTGTTTGGTTTGGTTTTTTTTTTTTCTATTTTTAAAGGATCTGTTATTATTAAACTCTTTTTGCTGGCTGAAGTTACTAAACTGTAATCAGGAGTCCTTTTTCAAAAATCTCTTGTTGGGACATTTTAGTGAATATAGTACCTTTGTGTACAAATGCAGGAGTTATTAGTTCTTAGTTATACTTTTAAACTTAAGAGTGGCTAATTGGCCATAATGAATAGATTTTTCTCCCATTGTTCGGTGCTGTAATGGATGTCAGAATTGATCTTAAACTAGCAAAATCAAAATAAAACAATAGGTGAGTGACTTTCAGGATTTAAAAATTAAAAATCTTCAATTATAGGCTGTGGGTTTTTATTGTTGTTGTTTGTGAGTGGTTTTTCTGTGTGTGTTTGGTTTGGGGTTTCGTTTGTTTGGTTTTGTGTGTTTTGTTTTGTTTGTTTGTTTGTTTTTAAAAGGCTGTCATCCCTCGTCTTTATTATTAGAAAGCAAAGATTATGCATGCTTAGGGAAGGTCAGACATCTAACGTGTATAAGATGTATTTTACGTCTTGATTTAGTCTTTGTGGGATGTAACCAGTATCAGAAACAACATTTCTTGTTTTGTTAAGGTACTGCTTTGGAGGTTCTGGTTGTGTTCATTTCAGAGGAATGTATACACTAGAAGTTATTTAGTTTCTCTTAGGTAGATTAAGCATTTCCCTTATCTGTGCTTGAGTGTATGACTAAGTTATGTAAGGAAATCATATCTTGTTCTTCAAGTATTTTTCCAAATGTTTTGAGTCAGAGAAGGGGCAGAAGACTTCACATACTCATTAGTGTCTTGTTTGATGTCTTCTCTGAAGGACTATGTGCTCTCAGACTTTCCACCTAGGATAGCCAAGTCATTTGGCATATTAGGATGTGATCCAGCTTTTCATGTGTCTGTATTTTTGCAGCACCACAGTCCTCATTATTTACAGATTTCTAACTCTATATTGCTTCAGAAATGCTGGCTTGGGATATGAGCTATCAAATAGCATGGGCCTATGTTTCTGTATTCTTTTCAGGTTTATCGTCCATTTCCTGGGCCTCAGCAGGAGTCAGTGGAACTCTTGCCACCTACTGGCCGGATCGCTTGGGTTGTTGAGCACACTTTCCTTACAAACTGAGAACGGCCACTCAGTGAAAAATTTGGAGTACGAAATACAAACATCTTTTTTCTATGCTAGTTTAGCTACACAAAACAAGCTATGGAAAGTGTTGGAAAGTACATCATTTCATTGCTGCTGCCTTTGAAGAAGAAAGCCTTGTAAGAATCCTGAAGGCATTTGCTCATAACCTTGTGAAAAGCTGATGCAACTAACGCTGTCCAATGTATTCTACACTGGTTTCTCGGCAGCATTTTTTTGGTTGGTTTTTTGGTTTTTGGGGTTATTTTTAGGGAACAAGACTCCCGATTCCTATTTTAATATATGGTCAATGTAGTGGAAACACTCTCCCTTTACTGTGTATATGGCAGATGTAGAGGCTATGAAAGTTGTATTTGAGAACTTGCATCTTTTTTGTTTCTTTGCCCAAACTTTAACCATATAAAATATCAGAATTAAATTACTTTGTTACCAGATTCTTTTTGAGTTACGAATACCATATGCTGCTGAAGTCACAGCTATCATCTCTCAGGGTTGTATTTACATAACAGTCTAACAGTTATTCCTTCCAGCAATACTGCTACTGATAACATTACCAGCATTGAGGACTGAGTAAAAGACTTTAAAAGTGGATTGAATTTGCTATAGCACAGGTGAAACAAAAGTTGTTGCAGAGTTTCTGGTCTGAGAAACTTTGAATAACATGAAACGTGCAGTATTTCTTCTGTGATTCTAATGAGGCCAACCCAGTTCCACTGGAACAATTTTACATCAATAAGAGATTTGGAAGACAACATGGAAAGAATCCAACCTTCCAGTTTCATACCTACGCTAGAAAGACTGAGGAAAGAATCTGTCTTTAAACATCTGGAACCTATTTCTTCAGTTTGCTGGTACTGATGTTGAATTTTTTCTTTTTATTCATTCTTCTCTCTAATCCTGGGAGACAAACAATTGGGATTTTTAATTAGAAAATGGAAGTTTCTGTTAAGGATTACTCTGAATAAAGTTAAATAATGGCTTTATTAAAGTCAGATCTAAATTTTATTACCAGTACCCTATTTTTATAGCACCCAACTAAATATTTTCTTTTTTTTCCCCTTTTAGTCTTTGTTCCTCAAATAACAGTTAAGGACTGACTTAATAGGTTGGGATACATTAATCACAGATGAAGTGAACATGAAGTGTGCTGTTGAAGGTTAGATAATTCCAGTTTGAAATTATTCTCTTAGTGTTCTTAATACAGATCTTTTTATGAAATTTGCTGCTACTTTTGTGAAGCTATGTAATCAATAGCATTTCAGAAGGCCGTTTTCTAAGAAATGGGCACAAAACCTCAGTAACAGTGAAGAAAAAATGTGGGGGTTTTTGAGGGTTTTTTTGTTGGTGTTCTTTTTGGTTGTGGTTTTTTTTAAGATACTGTCTGTCTGTCTTTTTTCACTTGGTTAGTGCCTATTCCTGGTAGCTCCTTTGAGAGAACCCAGTGGAAAACTTGCAGCAATTAGGCAAATGGTATCTTGAGACAAATATCTCTCCACAGAAAGCAGTGTGGAACCAAGGCTTTTTCTCCTTTTGTTCCTTAGTTTCCCTGGGATGTAGCCACCTATCTCATTTAGGTTCTTGTGAAAATCCCACCTGCTATCTGTCTCTGTAGGCACTAAAGCCTTAATCTGTCCCGTGGTTCTTTTTACAGAGTTTGATTATGCACAGCTCCCGGCACCAGTGCATACGAGTAGTGTCTTCTCTCGCTCTGAATGCTAAACCAAACAAAGCTTGTTTTATGCCTTATTACAATGGGAGGAAGAGAGCAGACAACTATTAATCACATTGTTTGAATGTGGGTCTAAAAAATCAAAGTCAACCTTCTCCTTCTCCTCCTTACTGTAAGGTTGGATTGAATTCATTATCTTGCTGACTGGCCTGTAGCTGCCTTCCCTTGCTTACTTCCTGCCAGCTTCGTCTCCAGAAATGCAGGCAGGCCAAAGTCTCAAGTCCCTGGCCTGGCAAAACTGATTCTTATTTGGATATTGGTATTTGGAGCTGTAATTTCCTGTAAATCCTTCCTTGCTGAGATCTTTAAAGCTTGCTATAGTTAGCCTAAGTAAAAGCAGTTACAGGGATAACAGAATCAGTTGAACAGCAGAGTGGATTTTCCTCTTTGATTTGTTTTGGAAAGGCCACTGAAATATGTAATTGCTGTGGGGCAAAGTCACTATTTTGGTGTGGCAGAGAAACTGTGGCTGTCTGTTTAGAATTCATTCTTAAAAAAAAATCATTGCAAATTGTAATATTTGTATTTTATTACAAATTTTAGGGATAAATTACCTTGTGCTTTATATGGCAATAATGAGGCATGGAGCTGCCAATCCAAACACCACATTTTGTACTTTTTGCATTTGAGAAGATAAACAGAATCCATAGGAAAACCAGAATAAATAGGAGATGCTCTTCTGTTGTTTAAAGACCATTCAGATCACTAAAACAAAATTAATCTTACAATTGAAAAAATGAAAGGTGAAAGTTGAAAAAAAATTAGAATAAACTGGATCCATCAGTCAAAAGGACACATATCGTGTGTGTGTGTATACACTTTTTTTTTTTTTTGTAGTTTAAAGAAATAATTTATAACTGAAAAGCTTCTTGTGAGTGCCTGGAAAACGTCAGCATATTTGATATGTTGCATCAGAAAAACAAGTAGATCCATTGTGGATTTATTAAATGGATCAATAAGCAATAATGCTTGTAATAGTATTGTTATATGTATTTATATTGATTTAGCATGTATTTTTTTGTGTTCAAATGACCAAGTTACAGTTTTAATTCTAAATTATCAGTGTGCCTGTCTGGAGTCTGCCTAGGGATAATTAATTGTATCACTTAACTAGAAGATGCTTGAGTACACAAAATAGCCTTTTACTAATTTGGTTGGCTTTAAGTTGTCTCATCAGTGCAACCTTTTCCTGTTGCACCGTGTTGCGGTTTCACCTAAAGAGCAGTGTCCATCTCATTAATTTTGCATCTAGTTGCCTCCCCACCGCATTCATGCTCATTTGAATGAAGAAGACCTAAGCGATTAATGTCTGTCGTGTTTCCATCACAGTTGGTGACAAAACCTCCAAGATGAGTGCTTATGATATTGTTAAGTTTGAGGTGGCTGCATCTCAATATTTAAATCCCTTGCTGAAGAACAGCACTGTTTTGTAAGACTGGTTTATTTGCGTTTACTTCCTGTTTCTGCTTATGGCCTAGCGGTAATTTTTATATTGCTTGTAGCAAAACCACAGAAATAGCTATTTGAAAACTAAATAAAAAGCCAAAAGGGGAAAAAGAAGATGGCTTAGAGTTTCTGCAAGTAAGGAGTATGAAAGCTTACTAAAATTTACGCAGCAACTGACTAAGCAAGGAAACATAATGTAAGGTGTTTTCAGTATTTTAACAACATCTGTTATCTGAGGTATGAAAAAAGTGGGTTTAGAAACAAGTTACAGGACAGTAGGTAATGTAATTTAGAATTAAAATATTATATAAACCATAATCTTGATGCCATGATCTTACTCCTTCTGCTGTTATCACTGACGTCCTTTATATGCAAAACAACCGAGACTTCCTGTGTATGGTAATAATTGCTTTTTTATGGTGTTCGTTATCATCATAGAAGACTTTATATGTTGCATAAGCTTTACATCTTTAGATGTGTTTTTATGTGAAGAAGCTGAGGCAGAGATGCTGCCGTTCCTCCAGACTGGGAGGTTTATAGGCTAGTGGGCTGGTCAGTGAATACAGGATTCAGGAAGCAGCCTCAGCAAAAAAGTATTCGCGACTTTGGACAAGTCATCAATTTACCCCACATCTCAATTCTTTTTGTGTGTGAACACTGTTACTGAACAGGACTGCCAGGGATAAAGTACATGGAAAACTGAATTGAGCAGGTAGCACTGCAAAGAGGCTGGAGCATGTTGGAGCTGTTCTCGTGATGCCCGTGCTACCAGCCTGGACTCGGTCAATCAGGCATGGTGAAGAAAAAGGCAACATAAAACTAATAGTATTTCTGTGTCAGATGCTGCATGACAGTAGCCTTTTAAATCCTTTCTGTTAACAAGAAAGCGCTTTTCTGATTCTGCAGGAAAATAACATTAGAAATGTCAATATTTCTGGTTGTGGTGGAATGTTTTGGGGTTTTTTTTGTTTGGTTTGGTTTTGTTTTGTTTTTTTTTAAATCCAGTGCTTCAGAGCCTCCAGCTAGTAGCTAGTGCTTTATTTTTTGCCTTAGACCGTCTAACTACGGCAGATTTATGAGGCAGAGTTGCTGTCTGGGAGCTGAGCACTGGACATGCTCCCTATTATATTCTCAGATCAAAACTTCTGAATAATCTGTAACTAAAGTGCAGTAACTTTTAAAAATTAATTTCTGAATTGCATACATAGATGAAGTAAATACATCAAATTGTTCTGTCAGTTTAGAGGAAAAGTGATTGGTGCAGATGCTGGTTTGCTCTGCTTCCCTTTCCTGTCAGCTGCTGCTGAAGGCTGAGAGCATGCAGGTTTTTTCCCATAGGGTCAGTGCTAGGCAGTCTTTGGAGTATTTCCATTAACACTTTCTTGCTTCAGAGGCGTTAGAACCCACAGTATGCTTCACCTGTGACCTCCTCATGAAGAAAATCAAGTTGGGCTTTAATTTTGGGTGATTAATTTTAAAGCTGTTGAATTATGACTGAATCTCTTTTCAGGACCGGGCACTGTGGTCCTTATTCATATGGGGCAGGTGGGGATTGCTAATTGCAAATCAGGTCCTTTATCGTTTATCTCACCTGTGGGACACAAATAGGGAAAAAGCAGCAGCATAATGAAAGGGGTGCTCATTAGGAGGTTGGGGGTGTGTGTGTGTTTGGTTTTGTTTGGGTTTTTTTAAAATAAAATGTTCCACATTATAGATCTAGTGTAGAGTATCAAACCAGCTTCCTCTTGCCAAGTCTTTTATCCTTATGTTAGTCTCTGTAATGTAAGATACAGACAGTGCAATTTTCACACTGCATTACTTGAAAAGTCTTGTAAGAAGAGAACAGTTGATTATGAAAATAGCTGAAGCATCCTTTACAAGCTGCAGAAGGTCGTGTTTGAAATAGGCAGCATGTATGCTTTTAAGGAGGTAGAAGGGTGAATCTGCAGGTCCTTCCTGGACTACTGCTCTGCTGCTTTTGTGAGAGAACTTCAAATGGTTAGGATTCATCCATGACACATGTTTACTTTTATAAACATATATTACATTGTAAGAAACAAGTAATTGCTTTAGATGATGGAAGAATTACTTTTAAAAGGGAAAATCCTTGGAGGGGTTTACGTTGCTCTCGTTATTCAGAATTCATATGCTGTTAATGTTTAGTTCAAAGTATTTCAGCACAATGCTTTTACCTAAACAACATTGCATTCATTAATAGTACGGAGAATGGATTTTGATTTGTAATTGATTAACTGTCTTAATGTGTTTGCATCAATTGAAAAATGCGGTAGCACAAGCAAAAGCGCAATATCGCTCCAAGTAATTTTCCAGCCCTCTGTGTTTCAGTGGCTGGATGGCATTTAAGGTAACTATGCAATGTAATGGATGCTGATTTCATCCTATATTGCTGTCATGGTAATGACTAATAGTGCTGATAAAAGGCAGTTGAGCATTTGCCGAGGGCATGGAAAACTGACTCTCTAGGGTGAACCATGATGTCAGCGTTGTTTGCAATGCATGGATTCCATCATGGATCTGCGTTTGTCCCGTCTTTAAATAGTCCTTGCTTTTATGCAGAACTTCTCTGTTCTGATTTACAGTGAAAATCTCGTATCTGGTGGTGGTTTGCTATGTTAAATTATAATCAGTATTAGAGACAAAAGCAAAATCTTAAGGTTTTTAAAAGGAATCTCTTTCTGCTTTTGATATTGAGGGAATACTTGGGTGGCCTTTGAAAAATCAGTTGGTGGTCTAGCTCTAATTCCTCATGGATACATCAAAAACAAACAAAAAATCCGCCTTCGTTATAAACAACACCCTTACTGATACATTCAGCATGGAACAAGAACAGAGCCGTGGAGGAATGAAATCCTCTGTGACCTTTAGATCCAACTTCTCCTGAAATACTGTCCATATTAGCAGAGAAGATTGCAAACTGCTCACTGTGTTGTTTTGTTACTGAATTTCAGTTTCCTTAAATCAGCCTGCAGATATAGTTTAAGAAGGGAGCTCCATCCACAGTTTTCTCTTTTCTGAGCAAGTAGAGAAAATTAGCTATAGAGAGTTAGTCGTATTTGGATACTTATTAATTCCTTGAAAACGTAATTTCACTGTGTCTTACTTTTAGGCATGCAATATACTTAAATCTTACAAGATTCCTTGCCTTAGCCCTTACTAATTAAACTAACAATTGGTAAATCTTAGGTGATTTGTGATTCTGCGTACGAGGTAGTATTTTTGCAGTTCAGAGTGCTCTTCACTGTCTCTCGAAAGGAGGAAGAGGAGTGAGCTCCACGGGAGTACCACTGAACTCCAGGTGGTCACACTGTCTGCTGGTACGTGTGGCTGAGGAGATCCACGTACTGGTTGATGGGAGCCAAATACATAAATGAGCTTCTTGGTGAGATACTTGAAAACTCTCATACACAGCACCATTAGATTTTAGCCAACTACACATAAATATAAATGAAGAAGGTATATTATTTGTGGTTGCTTATTACTGAAATCTGGAGATAATCCTGTCACTTTCTTCCAATATGAAATACGCTCTTTAAGGAACAGCAATGATGACATACGCAACTGTGATCAACTTTCTTTTCCTTATATCTGTCAATAATTACTTTTAAAAAATTATGTAAGAAGAGTACATCCTATATTAAAAAATAGACTTTTATTACTACTGTTATTGCTTGAATTAACTTGGATGTGAATAAGAATAGGACCGCACAGAATTTATAAACCTTGAGCCCCTAGTTGCTTATTAATTTTCCAAGTACTCAGAAGAGGTATATTAGGGTTGCATCAGCATTGTTGTAACAACCTATTTTCTGACTTGTTAAATAATTTTGATATGCATGGGACGGTGTTAATGAAATCTCCAAATGGCTGTCTTATACTAATGTTTCTTAGGGATTACTTGGGGATGTTACTTATTACTTATTACAGTTACTTGGGGATGAGGGTCTTTAGAAGTTATAACTCATTTTTCTAATTCCAAATGGTAACAGTAGTAATTTTAACTACCTGTGGAATTTTAAAGTAATTTCTGTTAATTGATTTACATGTGGTTCTCTGCCTAGGTAAGTTTATATTTAGCTTTTTTTTTCAGTGTGATCCTTTTTATTGAGAAATTATATTGCATAAGTAAACACTATACTGAATAAGTATACTTAGATTTTGGTATACTTTTCCAGAAAAAGTAACAATGATAGATAGTAGAATTAGTAGATTGCATAAAATAGACTGAAGATGGAAAGGTAACAAAGAAAGGGTGACTTTTCTGATGTGGAATAGTCTGGTTCCTGTATGTATGAGGTTTCAGAAACTGCAGAAAAATGTGAATAATATTGTTTTACACCTACATCCTGAGGCTCTGTTTATCTGTGGTCCATATCCAAACCTGTAGAGGTGACAAGGAATGTAGCAGATTGTCATTTCAGTGTCTACAACATTTTGCGTTATTGGTGGTGCAAAAGCTGCTTTTGAACGCGCCTCTCTGGACAACTACACAAACAGCTGGGCAGCATTAGAGCAGAACACAAAGTATTCACTCGACCTTTGTATCTGTCCTCATTATTAGAATGTTTCACAGTTTGTGGAAGATGAGGATTCCCTCTGCTGCAGTAGTTTCCTGGAGCTGTACGCCCCTCTCGTGTTTGACTGAGAGCTTTTCTGTCTCATCCTTTCGTATGCAGTAACACTGTAGTGCTCAGCTACTTGCTGAGCCTCACAGCCCAATCGAATTCCTTGTTGGAGGATGTTTTGATTTAAACAAACCATTCATGTTTTTGCTTCTGTTGTTTCCCAGTATTCTGCAAACCAGGAATCAGGAATGGGAGGTGCACTAGCCAAGCAGTCATGCAGCCGGAAGGCTGCATGCTTCCTCCTCATGCTCTCCAAAAACACTTTTATAAGCCCAGTGCAAAAAGTTCTAGTGTAGTTTATCTGACACCTTCCCCCACTTGTCTTCAGGAAGGATCACTGATGAAACTTAATAAAATTAATTGTAAGCATGTTGCAACATTTCCTGTGTTAGCCAAAAACATTTTTAGGTTTGGCTGAAGAAATTCTCAATGACAGTGAAATGTAGCAGTAGTAAAAGTGGGAAAAGTGTATTTCTGTTGCACGCTTAACAAATGCAGATCCTTTAAATGTTTAGTCTAAGTTGACTTTCTTGTTTATATCCCTGTTTTCATTTCTGTTTTGGAGATGTGTGGTTTTGTTAGGCTTACCTTAAGTTTCATACACAAGCTGTGGATAAAACAATACTTTCTTGTCTTCATTATTTCCATGCAGAATACTCCTCTTTGTAGAATGAACTATAGAAGGGAACAGAAACACTGAGAAAATCGGATCCAGTACTCTTTCTTATACAAGGCAAAGGGACATATGCAGGTGCATCTGGAGGAAACACTTGGATCCTGTGTGTTGCTGTCTGTTTTTACTGGACTATTATTATTGGTCACAGAAAGGCAAGATGCCAGAACTCTGAAAGTTTTGACAAAAATATATCTTGCATAGAAGCTTCTGAAAACAATGCAGAGTTTTGTCAAAAATCTTATTTCCCATCCTCTCCCAGCCATTTTTCCAAAAGTTTTTTTGTCAATCAAAATAACAAAACAAAAACAAAACAAAAAAAAAAAATCAGTGTTCTTAACTAAACCTCCTTAAGCTTTTTAAACTGAATTTCTTGTAAATATTTTTATGGTTTTAATAGGTTTATGGTAGCACTTTTCTCTATCATGGGCATCTACATTTATTTCACCTGCTGTTTTTCTCGCTCATTTTTTTTTTCTTTTTCCTTAGAGGAGCTGTTGAAAAAAAAAATGCTTATTACTTTAATCACACAAGTTTGTCCAAACAAGTGCAATTTAAAAGCACATGCTATTCGTAACAGCCATCCAGACCTGTTTTGTCTTTCTGTGCACTGTGTAGCTGTTGATTCATCGCTTTGCTGACAGGGATGGATCTGGTGGTTAGGCAGTTTGCCTTTTTACCTGTGGCCTGAAGCTAAGCTTGTGCCCCTGTTGAGTGCTCTTGTGATCTGAGGGGTTTAATAGTCTGAGAGTTTGCCATACTTCACCGAACTAAGAACACGCATTTCAGTGTAATAGTCCAGTCTTTGACACCGAATGATCCACCACTCCCATGATGAACACCTCACATAAACACTATGCGTTATCCTATCTCATAACATACAAGTATCTGATCTGTAGTCGTGATTCCTAGCAGCAGATGATGGAAAGCTTTAGGAAGCAGATCTGTTGCTAGGGTTTTGAGATGTCCATCTCATGTGGGGAAAAAAAAAAAAAAAAAGCAAGCCTTGAATTCAAATGTTAGAAAGTATTAGTAGGGGGAAATGACAACAAGTTCCTGCCTGGTGCAGCAGATGCTTTTCCTCTGTGACTACCCTACCTTCCCAGGTGCCCTTGCATAATAGGTATGAGGCTCTGCAAATGGAACCAAACAATGTCGAACGACAATGGTTCATCCAGCTTGGAGGTGTCGCCTAGGATGATGATCTATGCCCTGTGTCAAAACTACTTCCATAAAGAAAAAAAGGTGGGTCACTAATAGGAGACCCTCTCCTGAGGGGAACAGAATGCCCAATATGCCGATTGGACCCACTTCTTAGAGAAGTCTGCTGCCTCCTGGGGGCCAGGTTAAAGATGTGAAAAGAAAGCTTCCTATCCTGGTATGGCCCTCAGATTACTATCTGTTACTGATTTTTCAGGTAGGCAGTGATGAAGTTGCAACAGGAAGTCTGAGGATAATCAAGAGAGACTTCAGGGCCTTGGGACAACTGGTTAAGGGGTCAGGAGCACAAGCAGCATTTTCCTCTGTCCTTCCAGTTACAGGGAACAACAAGGGAAGAAACAGAAAAAGACAGTTGATCAATATGTGGCTCCGAGCATGGTGTTACCAGCAGGATTTTTGGGTTTTTGATCATGGCTCAGTTTACAAGACACCAGGCCTGCTGGCAATAGACAGGATACACCCGTCTCAAAGGGGAAAAGGGTCTTTGCACAGGAGTTAGCAGGGCTTATGGGAAGAGCTTTAAACTAGATTTGAAGGGGGAAAGGGATAAACCCAGGCTCGCTAGAGATAAGCCTGGGGGTGGCATGCCAATGTTTGAGGGACGGTGTGTGAGCGAGGTCCTTTGATCTGCCATCTGAACAGAGGCAGGGGATGGAGAGCCATGTGACAGTATGGATGCAAGGGTTATTGATGTGTTAGAAACCACAGAAGCACCTGAGAATGGTCATGTACGAATTCGGGCTTCTTCCCCCAAAAAGGTGGCAGGATCCATAGCCCAAGTGAAGTGCATTTACACCAATGCACACAGAGTGGGCCACAGACAGGAGGAGGGAGCAGCCATTGTGCAGCAGGAAAACTGATACAGTTGCCATCATGGAAACATGGTGCGGTTGACTTGCACGACTGGAGTACTGCTATGGATGGCTACAGACTCTTCAGAAGGGCTAGGCAAGGAAGGAGGGGCAGTGGGGTAGCCCTGTGTGTTAGGGAGTGTTTTGATTGCCTATAGCTTAATGATGGTGATGACAGGGTTGGTGATGATAGGTTTATTGGTAAGGATCAAGGGGAAGGCCAACAAGGCAGATACCATGGTGGGAGTCTGTTACAGACCACCCAACCAGGATAAAGAGGCAGGCAAAATAATTCTATAAGCTGCTAGGATAAGTCTCACAATTGCTAGCCATTGTGGGAGACTTCAACTTGCCAGATGTCTGCTGGAAATACATTACAGTGGAGAGGAAACAGTCCAGAAGGTTCCTGGCATGTGTGTAAGATAACTTCCTGGCCCAGCTGGTGGAGGAGCCAACTAGGGAAGGCTCCCTGCTGGGCCTGTTGTTTGTGAACAGAGAAGGACTTGTGGGTGATGCGATGGTGGGAGTTCATCTTGCACATAGCGATCATAAGATGATAGAGATTCTGATTCTTGGAGAAGTAAGGAAGGGAGTCGGCAGAACTGCCACCTTGGACTTCTGGAGGGCAGACGTTGGGCTATTTAGAGGCTGGTTGAGAGAGTCCCTTGGAAGGCCGTCCTGAAGGGCAAAGGAGTTCAGGAAGGCTGGACATTCTTTGAGAAGGCCCAGGACCAGGCTATCCCTATGTGCCGATAGACGAGCTGATGGGGCAGAAGACCGGCCTGGCTGAACAGAGAGATTTGGCTAGAATTCAGGAAAAAAAGGAGAGTTTATGACCTTTAGAAGAAGGGGCAGGCAACTCAGGAAGACTACAAGGATGTCATGAGGTTATGCAGGGAGAAAATTAGAAGGGCCAAACCCAACTAGAACTTTTTCTGGATACTGCTCTACTGCTGTAAAAGACAAAAAATGTTTCTATAAACACATTAGCAACAAAAGGAGGGCTAAGGAGCATCTCCGTCCTTTACTGGATGTGGAGGGAAATATAGTGACAATAGATGAGGAAAAGGCTGAGGTACTTAATGCCTTCTTTGCCTCAGTCTTTAATAGTAAATACCAGTTGTTCTCACCTAGCCCCCTGAACTGGAAGGCAGGGATGGGGAGCAGAATGAAGGCCACTACACCACTTAGATACACACAAGTCTATGGGGCTGGATGAGATCCAGCCAAGGGTACTGAGGGAGCTGGTGGAAGTGCTCACCAAGCCACTGTCCATCGTTTATCAGCAGTCCTGGATAACCAGGAGCAAATGTGATGCTCATCTACAGGAAGGGCCAGAAGGAGGATCTGGGGAACTACAGGGCTGTCAGTCTGACCTCGGAGATAGAGAAGGTTATGGAGCTGATCATCATAGAATCATAGAATGTTTTGGGTTGGAAGAGACTTTAAAGCCCATCTAGTCCAACCCCTCTGCAATAAGCAGGGACATCTGCAACTGCATCAGGTTGCTCAGAGCCCTGTCCAGCCAGGCCTTGAATGTTTCCAGGGATGGGGCATCTACCACCTCTCTGAGCAAGCTGTGCCGGTGCCTCACCACCCTCATCACAAAAATCTCTTCCTTATATCTAAAGTTAGAATCTACCCTGTTTTAGTTTGAAACCATTAGCCCTTCTCCTGTCACCGCCATCCCTACTAAAAAGTTCATCCCCATCTTTCCTATAGGCCCCCTTTAAG
>JMFS01113972.1:0-13562 GCA_000699545.1 Podiceps cristatus
CGAACAAGGAACCCAAACCTGAGAGCAATGGTTGACCCTCACTTACATCGGGCATGACGTCCATGGTATGGAACACTCTCTTTGGCAAGTTTGGATCAGCTATTCTGGCTGTGCCCTCCCAGGTGTTTGCACCTGCACATCAGCAAAGCTTGGGAAACTGCAAGATGTCCTTGATCGTTTAGCAGCAACGAACAGCAGCAGCAATGAAAAACAGCAGCATACTGTCACCATGTTTCACATACTAAATCCAAAACACAGGTTTTGTCTTTTGCTGAAGAGAAAACTAGCTCTGTCCTGGCTGAAACCAGGACACTCTTGTCATCTGATCTGTGACCAAAGTAGGCACTGTCAGGGGACCAAAACTTGAGGCAAAAAACAAGGAGTGTGCTACAGTAATTGTGTAAGATGTCGTGTGCACCACTGCTAGTATTGAAAGTGTTATCTCTCTTCTCTAGTACAGATTAAAAATATATAACGCTTCCATGTATGCTAAAGGAACATTCATAGCTCCATGAAAAAACGATATAAAAGCCTAAAACATATTAGTATTTTGAAGGATGTAGATCTGTCCTGCCTTTTTCACAAGATGGAGGGAGAGACCACAAATGGAAAAGGAAATAATTCTTATTCAAGGGTGAATACTTACTAAGAACCTCTGCATGAGAAAAACAGGTAGTCCTATTGCAGCTTTTCATAGGACAATTTGCTAAGAAATGCCTTTTTAGTTTGCACACTATAAAGATCTGCAGGCAAAATGATCACAATCCTTCCCAGCAGTTAAGATATGACTTAGCATTCTCAAGAAACTTCCAAATATTTATATAAGGTTCTCTGTGCACCTTAATACAGACTTATATAACTGCCTTTAAAAAAACTTTAGTAACTGTATGCCTCAATTTTACATATGTGTATGATGTAAGAATTTGCCATAATAAAGATGCAATTATGGTAATAGTAACTGTAAGGATGTTCAACAACAATAGCTTTTGACATAGAAAGCTGAAATATTTCAGGAGCAAGATGATTGACTTGCCTAAAAATAGCTATGGTACAACTGTTCTTGTTCCATAGCCGGTGTCCCTGTTGTACAGGATATGGTGTCATGCAAATACTAATTATTTCCTGTAGTTTATTTAACTAAGATACAATGAGGTGTTCTTAAGACATTCTTTTTTTTTTTTTTTTTTTTCAGATATGGCATTGTAGAGGGGGAATAACATAAAACATATTTAAAATAATGTCATATAAAATTGTGCAATTTAATATACTGAATGTAAGAAAACATCCATTAGCTGAAACTGGATGAAACCCCATAGTATTTTAATTACTCTGTTTTCAGTCCTACAAAACTCAAAATAGTTTTCTTTCAAAAACATAGTGAAACCACCAAATCAGAGAAACAAGCCTTTGGGTAGCAGAAGAGCAAATAGGAAATAAGATGATTGCTTAATTACCTTCTCTGGTTCTTTTCTTTTTTTTCAAAATTCATTTAGTATCTTTAGTGATTCTGAGAAAGAACAAGACCAAAAGAAATACTATACTTTAATTGGTTCTAATCTGTTTATATACCTACAGGTTATGTTGTGGTAACACACATGGCAATGCATTAGCAGGATTTCCTAGCAAGTCTAATTTAGAAAGTTCATTCCATCAGACATACCTTGCCACACATAAAGAGCAGGTGGGTGGAAGGCAAAGAAATACTCCCAGCAATATCTAGGCTTCAGTGTTTGGAGAAAAGACTTAAGTTACAGAACATTTAGAACATTTTTCAAAACCAAGTCTCCATTTAGATTTTCATTGTACCAGAAATCAGCATTTTGAACATACCAGTTTTGACATGTTTTATTTAGTAGTAGTACGATCAGAACAGTATCAAAGAAACATTAAGGATTGGCTAAATATTCAGAACTGGGCTGCATGTGTAAACCTACGGCAGCCTTGTTCAGAGTCTTGCTATTCTCTGTCCCTCTCAAGTGTATTTCCTGTACCATAATTCAAATATCTTTGCATATAGTTACATGTATTTACTTGTTTGAGACAAGAATAGAGTAGAAATGTAAAAACAGACTAATTTCCCCTGTCAAGAAACATTTTTAGTACATTTTTGTTCAGAGGACAGCAAAATGTCAGTCTTCTTACCACTCTCAGATAAAAAATGGAAGATGAAATTTCTTCTAAACAATTGTTCACTGTCTACCTTCTGCCCCCATGGTTGCCCTGTTCCTATTTTCTTGATATTAAAATCTTACGCCTTGCATCTGGCCCATGTCTTGCCTCATTTTATGTTGCCCCTGCTCTCAACTCCAACAAACCCAATGCCAAAATATTTTTTTCCTCCCACTTTCATTTCTCCATCCTATTAGTTATTTTTCCTTCTGCAATATGGGGGCTCAAGAAATGGTTCAATTTGTAGCTGTGGGGGATGTGATCTAAGCAGCAGTACAAAGTTACAGAAGTTGATAGATATGTCTCTTCTATTTTTATTTTCTGTGTCTCATTTCAGACACTGATGATGGATGTGAGAAAAAGATATCAAGCAATGATAGGAAACAGTCAATGACAGCCTCCTGCAGCACTGCATAACAACACAAGATGAAAAAGGCTGATCAAGAAGTCTGCCAGGAGCTGACATGGAATTGACATTAGAAACTTATGATGCTCCTAGTTATTTGCCAGGTCTTCCATGTCCTCAGAGCTATTGGCAGTTGTGTCACATGCCTGAAATGAGATTGCAACAATTTCACAAAAAACTCGGTGCAGGTAAACACATTAGCACCAAAATCTCCTCCCTTTTCATTTGTGAGACAGTTCTAGCCATTGCTTGACCACTCCTTGCTTCAACAGAAGTGAGGCCAGACCTTCAGAACCCACCATTATGAAACTCTGTGAGTAAGACTATATTCTCTAAAACAGATTTGAAGTTTTGGCTGTCTTTGAGATTTTACTGCTTACAGCAGAGTGTCACTGCAGTAGAAGGACCTACAGCAGTATATTCAACATCAGAATAGCTTAAGTTAAATTGAGTTCAAAGATATGAATACATTTTCTTGGCATGCAAACACTTTTTCTCACCTCAGACAAAGGCAACTTTATTCAGAATGTCAGGCACTGAAAAATCTGAAGAGAATGAACAATGTCACAAAAAGTAAACACCACTATTTCTAAGCAGAGATTTTAGGGGAAGCGACTTTCAAGAGTCCTGAATTCTTACCAATGAAGTTATCACTCCACAATATAATTGTTATCTATAAATTTTTATTTTTAATAATTGTATAGAATCCATGCCTATTTCAGAAGACATGGTGTAACATTCTATAGGAGAATACAAAACTTAGTGTGCACAGATTAAAAGTTGTCTCCTCCTCATAACTAAACAAGCTTAGTCTGCTTGATCTATAGATTTATAGTGTTTCTCCCAGTGAAATTATATCTGCAGAATAAATGGATAACAGAAATACATACAAAAAAAGCATATTCCTTAGATTATCTGATATACTACCAGAGAATACATACCAACAAAATAGAAAGGATGAATTTCAATAAGCACACATCTAAGGGTAAGACTGCAAAGAAAACTTTCTCTTACAGTGCTTGTAAATAAATCTTTCAGAGCTGCTCCTTTAGGCAATTTAAAGAAAATAAGTTACGTCAATAAAAAAATCATGCCAGTCTCTGCCATGTCATGGTAATGACAGATTAAGATAAGCTCTCAAGCAAGGCTCTCCGAGCTATTCTTTCCCTTGCAACAGAATTAGAAAATAACATACATCTTGATTATGATGTTCTTTACATGCTTGTAAGTCATGAGCCATTGAAATCAATATAAATACTTCTGATTTATAAATACAAATTGTGTGCATGGCATAAAATACTTCTGAGATCTATATTCTCTCTAAGGGGTAAAAATCAATTGATTAAACCCTTGATTAAACCTTTTGGCTGTAAAATATAGCTAACATTTTTCTATGGTTTATATAACATTTTTTTCTCCTCAGTTATACGTTAGCTTATGTAATTAAAAAAAATATTTTTACAGTACCAAACTGTCCTGGTTTCAGCCAGGACAGAGCTAGTTTTTGTCTTCAGCAGCTCCTGTGTTTTGGAGTTGGTATGTGAAACAAGGTGACAGCACGCTGCTGCTCTTCGCTGCTGCTGCACCATCAGGGACATCTTGCAGTTTCCCAAGCTTTGCTGATGTGCAGGTGCAAACACTTGGGAGGGGAACAGCCAAACATTTGATCTAAACTGGGCAAAGAGAGTATTCCATACCATAGACGTCATGCCCAGTATAAGTGAGGGTCAGCCATTTCCCTCATCCTTTTTTTTTTCCCTTTTGCCCTTGCCCTTTTGCTTCGGGTTCAGGTTCCTTGTTTGGTTCGTGTTCTGTTCAAGCCCCACGTTGGGCACCACAAAGGACTTTCAGAGCTGGCTGGCCACTACACACACTGGTGGTGCCTCACTGTCTTCCCAACCTATTGATGTCAATGAGTTGACATATGACAACAGTGCACTATGTACAAAGGTCCGCCACATGGGGCGGGTACATTGGATCTCATCTGGATCTACTGGTCATCCAGATCATAATAAATCAATTCCCACACAGCTAATTCCCTCAGAAACTGGATACGTCTCTGGGCGATGTGTTTGAACCTGCACATTAGCAAAACTTGGGAAACTGCAAGATGTCCTTGATTGTTTGGCAGCAGTGAACAACAGCAGCGTGCTATCCCCTTGTTTCACATACCAACTCCAAAACACAGGAGCTGCTGAAGATAAAAACTAGCTCCATCCTGACTGAAACCAGGACACAAAGTTAAAACTATGAGACTTGAAATAGATTGCTTTACTTGAGGAGAGGAAGATGAGTATACAGCCAACACGGGAGTAGTTACACTAATCTGGTTTTACTTAAAGGAAAAAGAACTTTAGATTTTTCAAAACAGCAAAGTTTGTTTTGAAATAGTTGCATAATGACATGAATATATATTCAGTGCAGTGACAGTAATCTCAATGCCTACCCACAGGAGCAAATATTTCCAGAATTCACAAACAAGAGTGAAGGTGAAAGCAGCCTATGTGCTCACGCCCTGATTATCCTTTCATTATAAACCAAAGCAGCCCAGATGCTGCTTTAAGATATGTTTGCTGACAAGGACTTCACCAGAGGTGAAGTTGTATATAGAAAATGGTGTGAGGCAAGGTCCACGTCAACTTTCCTAAAATCATGGAGACAGCACTAGAGACAATCTCTCCTTTAGTGAGCCTAAGGAAGAGGCAGAGCAAGCTGAAGATCTTCTGTACAACACACACCTGAATCCCTTAATCTCTACACATAAAAACACTTTAAAAAAAAAAATAATCTAAAACCATCATTACTTGAGCCTTAGTCATACCAAAAAATTAATGGAGGTTGGGAAGAGATACTTGCATGATGGAAAAGGAGCTAATCAGTGGCAGAACTTCTGTTCAAGAGTCTTACTTCTCACTGAATTGTTTCTAAATAGAAGGATAAATCTGAATAAACATATGCCAGAACTTAATTTCTTCTTACCATCACTGGAGCTAAAATGGCTGTGTTGAGTTAGGCCTGACACCAGGAAGAAACATTACAAGTGGAAAGTACAATTATTCAATTAGAAGCCAGAAAACTCAGAGATTTCATATGACCCTGAAACTGACCACTGAGGTGTATGGCAATGGCAAAGCTACCTAACAGCTGAAAGCTACCAGGAGACATCAGTTTGTTTAGAAGCCTGGGAGACTTCAGTGAATACAGATTTACATCCACATATTTGTTTTGCTATTTCAGTCATCATGGAGTAGGATATCTTGGAAAATAAGAGAACTGTTAGACATCATGATAATGATGTAGGTACTCATCTATCTGAAGTCATCTTGATGACATTCTTATGTGTGTTCTGTTCTTTGTCTTTAATGATTTTTTTTTCTATAAAAGCACTCAATACTTCTGAGAAGGAATAATTTATTAACTGGAGTGAGAAAATGTCTGCTAATATCAAGTTTCTGATTGAGACCTTGAGCTGAGGTTTTTGGTCATTTTAAAACACACATCCAAAAGACATTTTAGACTGATCCTAAAATCAGGAAGTCCTGGTTTCAGCCAGGACGGAGCTAGTTTTTGTCTGAAGCAGCTCCTGTGTTTTGGAGTTGGTATGTGAAACAAGGTGATAGCACACTGCTGTTGTTCACTGCTGCCAGACAATCACGGACATCTTGCAGTTTCCCAAGCTTTGCTGATGTGCAGGTTCAGACACTCGGGAGGGGTACAGCCAAATAGTTGATCTAAACTGGGCAAAGAGAGTGTTCCATACCATAGACGTCATGCCCAGTATAAGTGAGGGTCAGCCATTTCCCTCATCCCCTTTTCTCCCTTTTACCCTTGCCCTTTTGCTTCGGGTTCGGGTTCCTTGCTTGGTTCGTGTTCTGTTCATGTTCTTGTTATCTTGTTTTATTTTGTTCGGGCCTGTGTGTTCGTCTGTCTGTTCCCTTGCACTCTCTCTGGAACTTGCTGTTCTGGGATGGCTGCGGGGGAATATCCCTGCTCCCTGCCTGCTGCTTGGGACGGGCTGTGTTGGTCCTCAGGTGGTGAGAAATTGTGCATTGTTCTATTTTATATATTCTATTATCCTTCTATATTATTGCTATTATTAATAGTATATTTTTATCTTTTCCTTTGCTGGCTTTGTAGAGTGTTTTTATCTCAACCTGCGAGCGAGCTCTCTCTGTTTCTCCTCCTCACCCACCAGGGAGGGGTGAGTGAGCGGCTGCATGGTCCGGTTACCATTTGGGATTAAACCACAACACAGGAAAAATAATTTGTGCCTCTCATTAAAAAAAAAAATAAAAAAATAAATAAAAAATCATGTTTTACTGTGCTTCAGCTTTCAAAGATAATACATACCAGCACCATTATGATCATGCAAGCAATCCTCTTTTCCTACAGTTAGAACTGGAAAAGTAAAGGAAGTAGTTTAATAGGGAATTAGACTAGAAACTAAATTTTCATTCCACATTCACCAATCTCCCACTTGAAGACTAAAACTTTTGTTTCATTTTCATTTGAAAAAAAAAAATTGATGCCAAAAATCCAGTTAGGTGGAAAATAGTCTATTACCTTCATTTTCCTAGTTTGATAAAGGATAATACTTTTTTTTTTTTAATCAGATTATCATAGTTATCCGCTATCAAAAGGGACAAGATACAATGTTACAATGCTGGTACTGTCAGGTACAGCAGTAAAGGTATTGCCATAAAGTCCATGTTAGAGAAATCTGCATTAGACACAATCATGTTTTTGACATGACTTTTGTTTCTCCTGTTCCTACATGTTTGTTGTTCAATAGCTTTGTGAACAATGTTGGAAAAGGCAAGGCTCGTAGGAGAGGATCAGCTGAATGCTACGTTTTGGAGCTTTTTATTGGGAGGTTGTTCTTTTGGTCATTTTTAGCTTTCTTAGATGTTGCTTCAAAACACACCATCACACCATTCTTGATTCATGTACATGCACTCTCCAATTACTTTGAGTAAATGTCCATAAAAATAGTGACAGCTGAAAAAAGACTATCAAAATTAAGTAAAGGAGACTTTATTTTTTTAATCAGAGGTCAGTTACCTACATCACAGGACAACAAAAATACTCTTGCCTCCTAAACAATGGTCTAAAATTGACACAAATACTGTAAATCCTGAAGAAAACCTTCATAATTTGGACTACATAGGCACAGCTATCATAGAATCATAGAACCATAGAATGGTTGGGGTTGGAAAGAACATTAAAAATCATCTATTTCCACCCCCCCCTGCCATGGGCAGGGACACCTTCTGCTAGACCAGGTTGCTCCAAACCCCATCTAACCTGGCCTTGAACACTTCCTGGGATGGGGCATCCACAGCTTCTCTGGGCAACCTCCTCCAGTGGCTCACTGCCCTCATGGTGAAAAATTTCTTCCTTGTGGCTGATCTAGATCTACCCTCTTTCAGTTTAAAGCTTTTACCCCTTGTTCCATCACTACGTGTCCTCCTCAAAAGTCCCTCTCTAGTTTCCTTGTAGGCCCCCTTTAGGTACCAGAAGGCTGCTATGTTATTTCTTCCAGTTTATCTGACAGTCACTAGGGTGATATGTGAACAAAGTCAAAATAAGAGGGAAAAAAAAGGATCAAGAAATGCACCCAGAGGCTATCACAAATATTGCCAAACAATCCCCAGTATCACGAGACCACAGTGTATTTCCAGATGCATTTTCAAGATTAAGGCATCAAATGCCTTAAATGAGTACAACTTCAATCCCATGGGTAAATATGTAAATACATGTAGAGAGAATCAAAACAGTGAAGACCAGGTCCACATTTTTATAAACAAGGACTTATACTACCTGGGTGTAACTGGAAGAGATTAATTTCACATGTAACTCATGTAAAATGAGAAAAAAAAAAAAAAAAAAAAACAACAAACAAAAAAAAAAAAAAAACCCAACAAAACAAACATGGAGCTTTTTTAGAGTCAAAAACTGTAGCTACTAAAATATAAGATTAAAAATAAATCAGACTGTATAATATGTATGCCTATACAGTTCCTCCTGACACTGGAATCATCTTGCATTCTTTTTTTCTAATACGTCCGAAGAGTCAGCCACAATCTCTCACACTATGTTGAAGTTGCAGTTATCCATTGAAGGAAAAGAAACAACTGAATTATTCGTCTGAGCTAGAACATAGTGAGGATAGTAACTGGCACATGCAAAGAGCAGAACATGCAATCAATACATATGCTGGCAAGTTGATGGATTTTTTTAAAACACCAAATTATATTCAACAGGTCAAAAATGCAAGCAGTTTAGTAGAAGGTGTTGTTTGTTGAGCAATTCATTCACACTGAACCCCCAGAAATCTGGCAGTCCTACAGTACACCTTTAGAGTTACACATGGTACCTTTAAATATGAAAAAATAGGGGGTTTTTTGGATAAGGGCATTTGCCAATTAGGAAGAGTGGATGATTTTAAAATAGGAGGAACTACAGCTTTCAATATCCACATGCCAAGACAGACACAAAGATCCCTTTGCTAAGCAACCCTGAACAGCCTGTTTTAAGGAACAATAACATGCCACACGTTGAATTGAAGGACAAGTGGAAATATAATATCATAAAGATAAATACTTATTGGGATAAATTCAGTTAATAAAGGAATGTATATGTGTAATAGATTAACAAAATAATATATACCAATACAGATTCTGGACTACTGACTTAGTTGCTCTGTCTGTGCGGCAGTTACAGGTATTTTATGAGACGTCTATACATATAATGTACACATAGACAAGAAAAAAATGTTAGAAATGAGAAAAACCCACCAGTTAGAGTTTCAGCTGTCTGTGACATATTTCTATTTATACTTCTTTGCTGTTTTGACTGAAGAAAACAGATCTTCAATATGAAGAAGTCAAGGGAGAGTCCAAATGACAGTCAATTCTTTTGTTGATGTTAGACATGGACCATAAAGCACTGTTCAGAAGACTTTTATTTCCATGGGAGCAGCTGAGAAGGTTTTATGCAGATCTTTTAGTAATGAGGGATGAAGAGAAAACTAGGTGGTTTTTCACAGATTCAGTTGACCACTTACAGTTAGACATGCAGATACATATGAAATGGTCTAAACAGAGCAAAGCAGAGCTCTTGCATTTACTGAGGCTGAGGGACTTTTCTGCATCCATTGACTTCTACAACTAACTTTATCAGCCAGCATTCACACTTCAAATGCCTCTTGAAACAAATCCATCAAGATTTCCTAGTTGCTTTTGCATGTACCCCACAGTTTAAACATGAGAAAAATTTCTCTATCCCCGGTTATAGGTTAAGTATAGCACACTCAACATACACGTTATGCAAGTGTCATGCAGAATAGCTGAAAACAAGTACCCATAGAAAAATCTAATATTAATCTGGAAAATGTTATGAAATAAATCCTTTGGTCTAAGCCACATTCAGAAAAGCAGCGCTGTCTGTAACTCCTTAATTATGTGCTACAGGCCTATGCAAATTATTGAAAAAACATTCCTCAGCAGAGCAATTACTTCCTCATGACCCACCAATGCAACAACTACAAACCTCTTTAAAGGAACTGCTAACAGAGAAGTCTGACAAGGACAGAATTTACTAAGAGAATGATTCCCTTTTGTTTTGCTCAAGATTCTGTTTAGGCGCAATGAGAAAACACACCTATATCTATTTATCCTTAATATTCTTAAAAGGTTTCAAAAATCTATTTATTCCAGGAGTAAAGGAGTATTCCAGGAGTTCCAAATCTATTTATTACAGGAGTAAAGAAAAATAAGACAGTTACAATACTTCTATACAGAAATAACCTCAATGTCAATAATAATACAGCTAAAATTGTAGTACACACTTTTCATTTCTATCTTTGTTTTCTGCTGTTCTGCTTTCCCTTCCTCTGCTCCTCTGGATCTTGAGATTGGTAGACTACTGAAAGACATTTTCTTAACATGCTTTTATCCATTTTCCTTTCTTGTTTGCTGCACCATGTTACAGCCAAATTTACTATGTATGGTGGACTTTACACATCAGATGCTATTTCCATGTTTTCTTTGTTACCCCTAAAACCAGGTGTGCCCATCCCTAGGTATGCATTTAACTCACCACTAGAGAGTTGTTGGTAGTTGTGGGGATTTCCAATGCCAAGCCTGTGTTCCTTCTCTTCTCATCCCATGCCTTTACTCCTCTACATTGCATCCTATGTCTCCACTTCCCAAGGCCTCTACAATCATACCAGATCTTCATTTCTCTACACTACATTAGTGTGTTAGTGTTGCAAAACTCTTATTTTGGATAGACAGCAGTAACAAGCAGGTATTCTATACAAAACCGTGGTTCTAGAGCATAAGATTTAAAAAAAAAAAAAAAAAAAAAAAAGTAAAGTAAAGTAAATTTGTAAAGTAAATTTGCCATAGACACTTGGTAAATTAGAAAAATTGCTGTCACAGCTAAATCAAGTGAAGCAAACCTACAACCAGGTCAAACACCGTTCAGAAAGAAGAAGATGGATAAGCCTCAGTCCTTAGGCCTTGCAGATTCAGCGCAGAGTTTACAGGCTGTTACTAACAATGGCAGTGCTGCGTTACAGCAGCTACTAATTTGGACATGTTTATGTTTATTTTAGGTGGAAGACTCATGTGTAATGGTACTTTGATATTTTGATTTTTCATGTCCAACAGGTTAACTTTCTCAATTTACTAAAAACCAAAACAATTGTGATTTATCCATTTACACAAATGTGAGGTACTACTTAAATATGTTTGAGAAATTAAGGAAAAAAAAAATGCCAGGGTTCCTGCTCTTTCTATTCCCTCCTCCTTATCTGTTCAGAGAAAATGGCTATTGGGGAAAAAAAAAAAAAAAAAAAGTCATTCCTATCATAGATGATTTCCCTGTTTATTCTGATTCTAAATCAAGGAATACCTTTCCTGCTCATTTGGATTTTTTTGGACAAAAATAATAATTTAATATAATTAAAATATTTTTAAAATATGCTGCCAAAAAGAAATTTATTGATTGACATCTATTAGCTCTTCATTGCTTAGAAAATGAAGGATGCTCCCCAAACTCAATGGAACCTAACTAGTTACTTTGTGCAACTCATGTTGGCTGCTTTTGCTCTGAAAAGAAATTTGAAAATTTGATTCTTTTTTTGTAGACCACCCTTCGCTTAATCAGAGGTTTAGTATAAGATTACAAAAAAAAACCCCAAAACGACAAACCAAACAAAACAAACCAAATCCCAAACAAACCCCAAAACATCCTCTGTGAAATGTAGTCTACATAATCTCAAAGTCTGAAGATTCAGTCCATAAGTAGTTATAATCATGATGCTCAGAATCAAGTTTTGTTGTTTTTGCATCTGCTTTCACTCAACAGCACTCACCCCAGCACATGATGGAACCCTCATTATATATCTTCTGAGATCTTAAAGAGTGGGGCTAAAGAAGACATTATGAAATGTTATAACAAGTGGAAGTCAAAACAGTAATAGCCTTTTAAAATCCCTGTATATGGTCCAATAATCGTACTGAGTTTCCAAATGGATTTGCTGCATGAGCAAATGTAAGTAAATACGCAAGTAGATAAATTTCCAATAAAGAGACATAATTCACCATGACTTTTTGTCAAGAATATTCTGCAGCAGTGCAGCATTCAGATGATGATTTTTGCTACTTCAGCAAACAGCTCAAACACCTGAAAATGAACTTGTGTTTCATGGGCCAGAATGTTTTATTAAAATTTTTCACAAGACTGTTTCCTAAATATTTTGATAGTTCCAGTAACATATTTAGAATAATTGAAAAAATTTAGTATGTTCTTTTACTTCAATTTCAGAAATGGAACAACTGTTTCAGTTTTTAGTATGCATTTAGTTATTACAATGACTGTTCTAATAGTTCTAATGATTCCATGATACAGAATTCTACTCTCATTGAACTGAAACAAATGTTTCATTTCAGGTGAGATTTTAAAAAGAGATGGAAGAAGCCCTTCAATTACTCCCATGATTTATCAGTAACAACATTTTACATTCATATATTTGAATCCTGCAGATGTATTCAAATCTAGGAAAGACCAAAACAAAAGCAAATCATACTGTAAATCTCTGAATAAGTTTCAGTACTCTAAGATATATTTTTTTGGACACAAAGCCCTGAAATTTGAAACTTAAGTATTATTAATGACATCAGTGGCATCAGCGTCAAGATGCAAATTGGATCTTTGCTTCCCTTGTTTTTTCAGCATGTTCATTCTAAACACTATGTAAGATGATATCTGTGATAGAGGAACATGCTATGCGTCAAGTATCGCAATTAATTTCCAGAATAATTTCCCCACTACCATTGGTGCCCATACAGTCTAAGAAATTTTCTGCTTCTAAGTTCAAAGATGAATGAACTAAACCATCTTTCCCTCTCTCTGACATCATTTCATCCAGCAACCATGACACCTTGATACTTTGTAAATATTTTTGTTCCACAAATTAAGATTATATTTCTTCAGAAATATTTCCCTTTAGAGCATCACAATAAAAATGCAGCAGTAGAAGATGTTGCTGCTGTATACATAGGTCTGGTATTTGTCAGTTGTGATCAGGATCTGGACTTTGTTTCTTTTGGAGACAGTCCAAATGCAAAAATGAAAAGGCGGAGTCCTTAAAAAATGCAACTCATTGTAGCATTGGCTTTCTATATAAATACTTGGAAATATTTACTTAACACATGGGATAGTCCTTCCGCTATACTACCTTTTTTATGTCTAAGAGTAGGTGATGTTTTCAGAGCACTGAATTATTATCTCTGTATGGCTTTACAACTGCTCTGTCATGAGTGTTAAGTAAAGTATTATGGACTCAAAAGATAGAAAGCCTCATTATGCCTAAATATCTGTTTAATGATAGCGTTTTCAAAACAGTTAAAGTTTCAGTGAATCATTGACATTAGATACATCCATTGACAGGTCCTGCACCTGGGTCGGGGTAACCCCC